>PVLD010002446.1:0-166068 GCA_004027595.1 Dinomys branickii | reverse complement strand
GGGATCTAACTGCAGGCTGTCAGCTACGGGGGGCGGGGGGGGGGCAAGATAAATGGCACCGTGAAGGTTCCCCTGTAGAACAAGACATGGGCCTCTCCTTTCTTCTACAAGTAAAAGTCAAGGGAAAGGAACAGAGGAGACAGTTGCCAGTGAAAAATTACTTGAGACCCAGGAACCAAAGAAAAACTGTGGACTCTTGGGATCCCAATTCTGAGCTGTCAATTACCAAAGATATTTGTCAGACAAGCCAGAAAATGTAAACATAACTAAATATTTCATGACAGTTCTAAATGAACTTGGGGGCATAGTAAGGGTAGTGAGGTTACTTTTGAGGCTTTTCTTTTAGAGCAACATACAGAAATGGTCATAGAATCAGATGATGTCTGGGATTTGCTTTATAGTAATACAACATATGGCCAGGGTTGAGCAGGGAGACATAGTAATATTGGCCATGTGCTGGTAACTATTGATGCTAAATCTTTGTTAACGTGGGGCTTCATTACATGGTGCTGTCTCCTTGTGTATGTGTTTAAATGTTTCCATAAAAGTCAGCTCAGGAGAAGGCATGAGAGGAGGAAACAAAAATTTATAACAACTAGAACAAAGGAAAACAAGTAGGAAGATTGTAGATTTAAACTGGGGTCAATAATTTTGCTAATATAAATGGATAAAAGGTTTCAGTTAAAAGACAAAGATTTTTCTCAACAGATAAAAATAATTCCCAATTATATGCTCTTAGAACGGAGAAAGGTTAACAGCATAAGAACAGGAAAGGTACTTACTGCAAACACTACCTGCTGGAGCAGTGCTGACTTCACAGAAGAAGAAAATAAGGAGAAACAGGAGAGAAAGCAGGGGCTCCACATGCAAGGAAGATGCCTCGGGGAGCACAGGTGCAGCCACAAGCTCGAGGCCAATCTAGGCTCCATGGCGAGCCCGTGTCTCAAAATCCAAAAAAGGAAAAAAAGATATGTCAAAAAATAATCAATCTTAAGAATAGAAAGTTAAATCCAAAGAAAGTAGAAGGAAATAGAAAAGAAGAGATTAATGGAACCAAACCAAACAATAAATGTCTTAACAAAGAAAAGAGGAGTTTTATTCAAAGACTGATTAGATAAACCTCTACACTGTTGACAATAAAAACAGCTTAGACTTAAACAGCCAATAAGAGGAAGGAAAGGGACTATAACCACCAAGCTCACAGACATTTAGAAGATCAGAACACAGTAATTTATGCCAAGTCATCTGAAAAGTTAGATGAAACGCCAATTCCTAGAAAAAACCAAAATGGACAGAAACTATAGGAAACTTGAATACCCCTATTCTTTTAAAGACCTGGACTCTAAAGCTACACACACACACACACACACACACACACACACACGCACACACACACCAGGCTCAGAAGTCAGTCCCAAGTGACGCTGCTTGCCTGTGTTCACAGCAACACAACTCATACATGACAAATCATGTCTGCCACTACATGAGTGGACAAAGAAAACGTAGCACTTACACACAGCGTGCTACGGTGCTATAAAGGACAATTTTAATCATTTGTAGGAAAATGGATACACCTAGAGATCATAATGTTAAGTGAGAAAAATTCAGAGCCAAAAGCTTAAATATCATGGGTTTCTCTTATATGAGAAACCTGAAGCACAAGTAATTAAAGAGCAAAACAGGCCTGGTGTGCTTGCACATGCCTATAATCCCAGCACTTAGGAGGCTGAGGCAGGAGGATCATTATGAGTTTGAGATTGCCCTGGCCAGCTTGAACTACACATCGAGGCTCTGTCTCAAAAAAACAAAAACAAAACCAAAGCAAAATGAAAGCCAGATAACAGAAAACAGAGAAATAGACCTTTTGCAAATGGAAAGGAAACCCAGAGGCAGAGAAAGCAGAGGGAAAGGGAATGAAAAAAGAATTAAGAGGTGTTCCGTACATTTATCAATTCCCCAAAATGAGTGCCATTGTTATGTGGTACAAGCAGATGTAACAATCAGAAGAAAGGAAACAGGTCAGCCCGCCTGCGGGCTCTGGTGGAGGCCACTGGTCTGCACAGGCAGTGACGTGAGCTGAGCAGCTGGGGAGCAGTCGGCACAGGCCCTTACCTGCCACAGGCTTCACCTGCACCAGGTAGCCAAGGCCGGCTCCCCGTGACTCTCTCCACTTCATCTGCAGCTGGTCCTCAGGCAGCACAGCTAGCCTCAGACGGCCTCCTGTACAGCCAAGACGAGGCGTCAGGAGGACCCCACCACCTGTGACTCCTCCTCCGGCCCAGCCAGCTACCCCAGGACCTGCCCCCAAGGCTGAGAAGCACAGTCCTGCCCCAGGACCCTACGGGAGGCCGGCCCTGGCATGGCGTCTGAGGCAGCCATGGTCCCATGGCAAGGGTGAGTCTGTGTGAACTGGCCTCCAGGCCCCCTTGGGGTCCTTAGTGACAGGGCCACTAGGCAACTTCAGTAGGAGGGCCTCATGCCAGTCCGGGGGGGCCTCTTGGTGCCTAGGCAGAGTCAGCCTGAGGCCAAGGGCAGCCAGCACCTTCGGGCAGGAGGGGCCGGGGCACGGTGCTGCTGACCTGCGGGGCCTCAGCATCTGCCTTGGCGTTCCCAGTCAGGTGTCAGAAAAGCAGCTGTGCTGCTGCAACACCTCACTGTTCAGGTCATACCACGCTGACGTCCCTTGCTACAGCCTGGGTGAAGAGGCTGACAGGAAGCATGTGTGCACACGTGGTGGCTGTATGTGCATCCATGTGCATCTGTGTGTGTGTGTGTGTGTGTGTGTGTGTGTGTGCAGCCTCAGCCCCCATGCTGGAGTGGGGGCGCCTGTGGTGGTGAGAGCCGGGTGCTGCCCTTGGCCAGCTGGGAGGAGCAGAGCAGAGTGGGGGCCCAGCCTGACCTCTTGGGAGGCTTCCGGGCTCTGGAATAGGGGTGGCTATTTTTGGAAAATGGGGACAGAGAGTTTCTCTTCTGGCCACCTCACTGTGAGCTGGGACACAGGGAGAAAGCAGGGCTGGAGCTGCCGAGACACACAACCCATTCAGAGTGGAAGCAGCTGAACAGGCCCCGGATGGGGCCCAGCTGCTCCGGAGGAACCACTGAAAGGCAGGAATGTGCTGGGGATGAGGTGGGGGCTCTGAGGGCCCAGTGTGGGCAGGAGCTGCACTCCTGCCATGAAGAGCCTTCTGTTTCTCTGCTCTGCTCTGACAAGCTGGGGTGGGGGCTTTGGGAGGGCTCCACGGTGGTGGAGCCAGACACCTCCCCGGTGATTACAGCTGCAAACACAGATCCCCTCCCCCTCTGGCAGCTGCACAGCACCTCACAAGAGCCATCAGCCACCCTAGCCCCTCGTGAGGCTCCACAGCCCCAATGGGCACCCATGGCGTGGGGGCCCTGGCATTCTGCTCCTGACTGGGAAAAGGGACACACATGGCATTACTTTGTGACTCAGCTCAGACTGCCAGGGGTGGCTTCCTTCCGACATCTCAGCATGGTACCCCGTTTCAGGTTATCCCCAGGCAAGGGGCCTACTCAGGTGACAGGCAGGGTATGGCCAAGTGAGAGGACAGGCTGCAGACAGAGCAGCCTGCTGGGGCTCCGGGCTAGGTAGGCCTGGTCTGTATGGTGAGCAGAGGCATCTGGCACTGGCCCTGGTGGTGACCCAGTCATGCAGATTCAGACAGGGAAGAAGTGCCACCAAGAACAAATGCTGCTCTGTGGGAACCCAGATGTGCCTGAGAGGGCCACAGCTGCCCAGCCCAGGAAACCAGATCACGCCACACACAGAGAGCCTGCTCCCCTCGGGAGAAGGCCCCCTTCCCACCCGAGCAGTCTCCCCAGAGCAAAGTCTCCAGCACAGCCCTCCCCATCACAGCAGGGTGACCCTTGGCTGGCGCTATCAGAAGGTGGCCCAATGGAAGTGCCCTCATCCCACCCTGTGAGACCCCAGCTGACCACAAAGGCTTCATGTGGGCAGGAGGGGCAAAGAGGAGCTGAGCTTTTCCCTACTGACGGGAGAAGTGGGAGGGGTCTTTCTCCATTCAGATGGGAAGAGGCCTTTCTGGGTAAGAAAGCAAAACAGAAGGGAAGACTGCAAGGCCAGTCACGCCAAAAGCCATGAGAGGATGGTGCAGGAGCCAGACACCTCTCCACCATGCCTGCTTGTCTGCTGCTTTGTCGGGGCGGCTCTCCATCAGGCAGGCGTCCGACCTCCATTTCCTTGGCTAAGGGAAGACCAAAGCGCAGCAGAGGGCCCATCTCTTACCTTGTCCCTGCCCATGTGCCAAGATGGCTCCCAGCCACAGCCAGAGGCAGAAGCGGAGGTCCTGGTGGCCCTGGGGGTTCATGCTGTGCAGCCTGCGGAAGGAGGGGCCACAGCACCTCATCTCCAGCCCACCTGTCTTTCCCCTCCCAACCAGAGACCCAGTGCTGCCCATCTATGGGCCTGCCCAGGACCCCAGGCCTGTGACCTCTGTCAGGGGGATCCTGCTGTCCCACTGGGGGCCACCTCCCTCTCCAATAGATGCACATAGCCAGGGGACAGGGAGTGACTCCAGGATCTTGACACAGGCCCCTGCTCCACCTCTACCACAGCACACTAGGTCCTGTGCCCTTCTGTGCTGAGCAGGGGTTGAGTGTAGCCCATGGCCCCTTGGTGGAATTCTGGTCTACTGGCACCTGCAAAACCCCCAGGGTCCTTGTCCAGTGTTCTGAATGACTCAGAACGCCCCCCAACCCACCATCGGAACACAGCCCCCCTACTTCTGTGTGCTCCAGGGATGCCCCACTGGGAGCCAGCCTTCCCCACAGAGGACTTCACCCAGTGGGAAGGCTGCCAGCCATGCAAGTCAAGGCCCCTGGTGCTGGTCTGGCAGTGAGCCAAGGCCAGGAGACCCACGCACAGGCAGTCTAGGGGAGGGCACCATAGGTCTGACTGGAGCTACTAGGTGAGCACCCAAGCACTCTCCCAGGACCTTGCCCCTCCTAATCATACTCTGTAGCCAGACACCTCCCCTGTGATTACAGCTGCAAACACAAGCCCCTGTACTAGATGTCCACCCTCCTGTCTCCAATGATGCGGGGTGCTGTGACCCCCACAGTGCTAGTGAGAACACGGGGCAGCCCAGTTCTTCCACTGCACCTTGGTCCTGTGGGTCCTGCTCTTGCTACCCTCACAGGAGCTCAGCTTCTGGTTCAACCTTTTGGAAAGGTCTTGTCCTCAGATCAGACCAAGTGGTTCCTCCAGGCCCTTAGCTACCTGGCTAAACTGCAGACAAGTCACCAACCTGCTCTGAGGATGCAGTGCTCACTGCTCAGGGCCCTCTGGTTCACGCTGGTGCTGTCGCCAACGGATGACTGGGGCTTATGAGAGGCCCCTCTCCTCCCTCGTCACTGCCCCGCCCACACTGCAGCCCCTCCCCTGCCCAATGCTGTGCTGGGGACGTCCCAACGGTCCCAGCAGGATGGACCCCATTACATTTGGGTAGGAGCCCTGCCGGAAGCAGCCCAGCCAAGAACCTTTATTCCTCACTTCCAGAGAGCATCCCCAAAAGGAGCCCACAGGGAAGGCCACTGGGGGCCAAGCTGCAGAGAACTTGGCCCTAGGCATCTCTTGAATCTCCTCAGCATGAGCAGACTAGAGCAGTACCTGGGCCTCACCTGGCCTCAAAGCCTCAACTCCCCACTGCTGTGTGCTCAAATCTGCTGTGCTCCAGTGGCCCAGGCCCACTGCACACTCCCTGACAGCGCAGTGGCTAGTGTCCCATCCAGCCAGCCCAGTTCCTAACCTTCCACAGGCTCCACCCAGGCCCCCTGCTGCACCCCACCAGACCCCAGATCCTCCCATGCCAGCCCTACCCAGCCCAGGGCCAGGAACAAAGCCCCACCCATCTAGTGCTGGCCCCGCCTTGGCCACAGCCTCAACGAGCCTGCAGGGATGGGGCGGTACACCACCACCTCTCCCCACATGCCTCCCTACTGGGCCACCTTGGGGACAGGGATCCTTTCCTGTCCTGGGCCATGTCCATGGCAACAGCAGCTGCTGGGGTGCCTGATGTCTCCTCCTCTGAGCAGGGCTCTGAGGCTGGGACACTGCTGTTCAGTGCTCTTGCTAGGAGATATCTGAAAGGATTATGTGGCCCTCGGTGTCCAGACCAAGGACGTCTCGGGGAGGACAGTGTAACCCTGCACAGCCTGCTTCTTCTGACGTGCATGGGGCTGCCCACCCTGCCCTGCCTCGTCCTCAAGGACCTGAACAGACCTGCCTTCACCTGGCAGACATCACTGGGGACATGTGTGCAGCCCCAGCTCAAAGGCATCTGGCAATGTGTGCACCCTCACATCCATGTATGAGTTGAGGTCAGTGTCCGTAGCACTCCTGGGACCACAAGCCTTGTACAGTGATGGGTCACTAGAAAGAGGTGCTGATCAGGAGTGACCACACTGCTGAGACAAGGCAATGAGGTCTATGAGGTGGCTCCTAGGAGTCCCAGTCTTAGAAAAAACTCTTACAAGCGCAGACTTTGCCTTCTTGCAAAGTCCACAGGGCAGGCCAGTGCCTTGAGCAGGGAATCTGGGGAAAACTGCAGTGTTTGAAAGCCAGACACTTCCTGGGGGGCCACTGGGCCCCTAGAGCTATGAAGAGGTTCACTGCCCACACTCTACCCTCTCACTCACCTGGCCAGAGGGCAAGACCAGGCTTCAGGCAAGGGGACACATGGACCACACTGCACTCAAACCATACTGGGCCTAGTCCTGGCATCTGTATTAACCCCAAACAGGATGGTCTTCTGGAGACCTCAGAGAGAGCTAACTCCAGATCTCCATGGAGTCTGTCCTAAGGTCACACGATGTCAGGACACAGCCCAGACTCCTCAGCATCCTTCACGCCCACACGGGATCTGAATCATGTTTGGGGAGCTGCCCTCTCACCCATGCCCCCAGTGTGCCAGAAGCTACTGCCCGCCTGCCTGGGACCTGGCGAGAGGCCCCTGGGTACTTCCTCCTGCTGTGCTTGCTGCACCACTTTCCTGGCTGTGGTCACCAAAGGAGCCAAAGCTGCTCAGCTCTTGTTGGGTTACACAGCTCCAGAGGACCCAGCTCAGAGTGTATGCCAGGCCTCCCAAGGCGATGGGGGAACAGTGGACCTTTCCACAGGGCCCCGTGACAGCCACCTAGGCTGCTGCACCCGCCCTGCCCTTTGCTGGTCCCTGTCCATTCACATCCGTATGGAAGTGGCCCTTCAGTTCACCAGGTGTCCGGTGTGTTCCCACATGCTTTACTGGGACGCTACTGGCAATGCCCTGTGTATAGCACTAAGATCCCAGCAACGATCAGGCTGTAACCCATCCTGGCACCATGAGCCCTTTGCTGAGGGATCCTGGAAGGGACGCGCAATGGAGCAGGACCTCTGGCAGTCTCTCACGTGTGTGTGCAGCCAGGCCATTCCCCACATCCTGGCGGTGGCTGCCCAAAGGTGCTATGTGTATCACCTGTCCAGGGCAGCTTTCCTCTCCTCCTGGAGTCCACCAACCAGTGAAGGGGCTGTGTCCACACCAGCAGAGGCCCCCACCCACAGTCTCCTGAGCTTTTCACTGGGACCTGCACAGGTTCTATTGGTCTTGTGGCTCTTCTCACTCTGACCTCTAACCTCGCCTTCTGGGACCAAGGCCCAGGAGTAACCTCTTCCTGAGGCCTGGCCTACCTATGAGGACAGAGACCTCAGGAGGCTCCCAGGTGCGAGGCCAAGCCACCAGCCGGCAGCTAAACCCCAGGGAGGTCGAGCCCAATAGTGGAGGGGAGGAGCGCACTTGCCACACACAAACCACACAGGTGCTTCAGGTGCATGCACTGCTGGTCAAACTGAGGGCACACAGGGGTGGCTGCAGGAGAGGGCCCCCACCCTCCAGCTATGCTGTAGCAGCACGGTCACCGGATCCTGGGGGAAGGGCGGTCAGTAAAAGGTGCTGGCATCACAGGATTGGCGCCTGTAGAATGCCAGTTTCCCACAGTCCAGGGACCCCACATGGCTTGCGCTTCACATGGGCAACAGGTTCAGGGCCTGGGATGCTCCGTGTGGTGAGACCCGACTGCCAGGCCTGAGATGAGGCAGGTGTAGGATGAACTCGTGGTGCTCAGGCTGGGCCAGGGCCTGGCCATCACAGCCCAGACTGCTTGGTGTCCTCCAGCTGCAGGTACAGCTCCAGGGAGGCCACCCTGGATCCCCAGAGTGGCCTGGGAGCCCCTGTTCTCACGTCCACCCTCCCTGACAGGCCTCTGCAGGAGCACAGGAGGGGTAGCCATGCCAAGGCCGCTGGCACTGTTCCTGTCTCTGATCTGCAAGGGAAGTGTTCAAGTGCTGAGGTCAGCTCTGCGTCAGGAGAGGCCGGAGCCACAGAGCTGTGAGGTTCATCCAAAGAAACTGAGGTGGGACAGTGCCCCAGGAAAGCTAGAGCTCGCAGTGGTAAGTTTCACAGCACGTGCCACAGACACGGGCCGGGGGAGGGCTCCGACGGCAGTGCGAGCTCTGATACTGCTTTCAGCATCTCTGCCCTTAAGACTTCAGGTATCTTCTTCAAAAAGAAAAAAGAAAAGCTAGCCCAATTCTTCAAAGTTAAAGACACATTTCAACAGAAATAGACGTCTGGTGTTGTCGAGAGCCTGTGCCGGGCCACCTCTGGCAGCAGCACACTTCTGCCTTCAGTGGCATCCCGTCCCAAGAACGGAGTCCAAGGCCGGGGGGACCCGGGCCTGCAGTCGGCACTCCCGTGTGTTTTTTTTTTTTTGTTTTTTTTGTTTTTTGTGGTACTGGGGATCGAACTCAGGACCCTGCGCTTGCTAGGCAAGCGCTTATTCCACTGAGCTAAATCCCCAGCCCCGGCACTCCCGTGTGGCCAGGCACTACCAGGCGCTCGCCCCAGGTTGGAGGTGGCGCCCCTGAGTCCCGCCAGGGACGCCATCCTGCTGCTGTGGTCACTGCTCTTGCTTGGGTCAACAGAAGGGGGACGGGTGAGGGCAGAGCACAAACACAGCAGCCGCCCACAGGGCCGGGCCGGGCACAGCAGGCACTACCAGTTCTGGTTGTCCCAGCCCTCGTCTACAGCCTCGGTGGGGGCCGCCTTCCTGGGGGCCTTGGCCCTGCCCTCGCCGCCCGCACCCTCCCAGCTCTCCCAGCCATCGCTGTTGCTGTTCCTGTTGTTGGAGGCGGAGCCTGAGCCCCACACGTCCCAGCTGTCCGAGCTCCTCCTGCCTGTAGAGGTGTCCGCGCAGGTCCAGCTGTCGCTGCTCGGGGACTTGGCCTTGGAGGGCTCGGCGCTCCCGAAGGTCTCCCAGAAGCTCTGGTCGATGGTGTTGTTCTGGAAGTTATCCCCACCACTGTTCTGGTAGCTCTGGCTCTCCACGGGCCTTTTCACAGAGAGGGAGACACTCAACAGATGCACAAACTACACACTCACACAGTCCTTCCCCTGCTCCAGCATCTTGGGTTTCAGAGGCATGAGCCCAGCCCGCTGTTGGAACCCCACAGCCATTGCGTGGCAAAGGCCCCCAGCAGCTTCACTGCACTGGCACCTACACGGACAGCACTTCCCAGTCACTCTTGGGCCCACAGCCGCCAGGCGGGAACTGGTTCTGTCACTCTGAAGAGGGCCCAGGGCACCACCGGTGGCTCACGCAAGAGGACTCAGACAGTCCCCTGCCACACTGAGCAGCATGCGAGGAAAGGAGGATGCGGCCTTCTGCCTATGAGCAGGGGGATGTGGGGGTTGTGGGGGCCCAGGTGGGAGAAGCAGACAGGCCGTGTCCCAGGCAGAGAGGCCACTGAGCATGATACTCACGCAAAGGCAGGACACTGGCTGGGGACGCTGGACTAGGGGCACCACGGTCTCTCAGCCTAGGAGGGACACAGGGCCCCAGGCAGAGCCCGCATACCTGTCTGAGTGCTCGTCTGTTTTTCCAGAGAAGAAGGTGGTGACATCCCGCCATCCCCTACTGCCAGCTCCCTGGACCTGGAGGGAGATGAGAGGCTGAGCAGGGGCTGCTCCGCGGGGGCCTCTGCCTTCAACCCAAACACAACCGCACATGGCCCTGGTGAGACCTGGGTGACACACGGGAGTGGGAATACAGGCGCACACAGCATAGCAGCAGTGCTCAGGTAACACGTGAGGCCACTACTGGGCTTCCCACCCGCAGCCACTTGTTCCCCACAGTTCACCCCAACAGAGTTGTCCGTTCCCGCAGTGGGGACAGCACGAGGCTGTATTCACAGGCTCACACTCCTGTCAGTGGACACTGCTGGCCTGCATAGGCCTTGTCTTTACAACAGTGGACAGAAGGCCCTAACGCGCTGGCCCCGCCCAGGACACCACATGCCGGGAGCATGACAGACACTATGCACACCTCAGCAGGCTCTGCGGCAGTGACCAGCACCAGCACTTACCTCGGAAAGCCCAAAGGCAGCAAGTGAGACAAGGGGAAGGAGGAGCAACAGGTTAGCAGCTGACAAGACCCCGCTGGTTGAGCTGTTTCCATATTCCTCAAGCCCTCAGACAGCCAAAGGACAGTGGCCATCATCACAGATGGCTGAGGCCTATGAAATATAGCTCCTGGGCCACCTCCGTGGTTGGCACCAGGCCACACGGCTGGAATATGGAGACTGGCTCTGGCTGCACCTGCATGGCAGGCAGGGCCTGCCCTACCTTGGATGCCAAATGAGAGACCCCACTGGACACATCCTCAAAAATCCTTCCCTCCTTCACCTGTGCAGATTGAAAGGGCACTGTTAGCGGATTGAAGCTTCAGAAAAGAATGTAGACCTCAGGTGTGAAATACCCTAAAACAACTGCCAGGGAAGCGGCTGTCACATTAAATCCCCAAAAAGATCAATAGTAAACCAGGCTTAGCAGCACATGCCCATAATCCCAGTACTCTGGGAGGTGGAGGCAGGAGGATATTAAGCTCGAGTCCAACTTGGACAACTCAGTGAGATTGTCTCAAAATGTAAGATACAAAGGGCTGGGGATGTAGCTCAGTATTAAGGCCCTGGGTTCAATCAGCAGTACCACAGAAAATAATGACCTGAGAACCTCACACTGGCTTCAACATTGAGACCTCTTTGCCATGCAGGCCCCATCCTTCCTCAGAGTTGTCTCCTGCCTGGGCTGGGCTCTTGGGCTGGCTCAGCTACCTCCCTAGTGCAGGGGGCACCCCCAGGCCAGCTTCTGCCTTGCTCATGCCCTCTGAGGACAGACAATTGGGGAAAGTGGCAGAAGAAGGGCAAGCCCGGAGATGATGGGCCAGACCTGGGCAGAGACCTCAGCCAGGGGAACGAGTAGAGCTGGCTTCGCTGACACAGGTGCAGAGTGGCACAGGGCCCCCGGCACACATCTGCTCCCCCAGAAACCAGGGGCCTGGTGGACACAGTGCCTCTAACCACTGATGTTGCCCATACCTTCTCCTGCGCAGGCTTGAGGACATTCTCGTTCAGGCTGTGGCCCAACTCTGAAGCCTGTTGGAAGGGACACTGCATGAGGTCCATGTAGCAACGTGTGATCACAGCACACAGGCAGCACAAGGCAGCGTAAGCTTTGCCACGTAAGGGAAGCAGAAGGATGTGGGTACAGAGGGCAGTGAGCCATAGGTCACAGGAGGGTAGCAGATGACAGCAGGAAGAGGGAGGTCCTTGCAAAGCAAGGCCTGTGGTGTGAAGGAAGCTGCTCCACAGCCCTCTCTTGGGCTTGGCCAGTAAACCAGCAGGCATCAGCTCATGGATCAAGGGCAGCAGGCTCAACAGTGACGCCTACTGGCTGCAGGTGCCTCTCTCCCCTCCCTGGAACAGGCAGGGTCCCACCAGGAGCGAAGTGGCACAAAGGATAGGCAGAGGGCAGAGAGGCTGCAGCCTCTCCTGCGGCACCGTGGGGCTGGGGAGATGGACACAAGGCTGCAAGGCTCCGGGATGCCATGTGTTCTCAAGGAAGGTAAGAGCACAGAGGAAGATTTTAAGAGGACGAATTCTATAATGTAGGAAGGATAGTCCCCAGCAAGGTGAAATTTTCCTAGGTATTGACTTTGAGGTAAACCATAAAATCAGAACCCTGCCAAGCAGCCCATTTTCCAGGGTTCCACCTGGCCCAGCCAGTGCGCCTCATCGACAGGCCCTGGGCACTGGGTCTCAGGAGAAGCTGCAGGCAGAGAGACAGTGTGAACACAGCTCACGTGGATGGCAGGCACTTGGGGTAGGTGTGGGTGGGGGCGGTACGTGCTCAGCAAATGCGGGCAGCATGCACCAGCAGACACGGGGCTTTACCGGCTCTGGCTGCTGTTTGTGACCCCAAAACTTGACCCAGACGGCATGGATACAGGTTAGAAGAGAGAGCAAGGTAGTACGAGCAGCATTTAGCAACCAGGCGACACCTGAGAACGCACCCTGTGGCTGAGGTCTCCCTAGTGGTGCTGCAGGTGGGCATCACCAGACCTCCAGCCAGCCTGCTCCAAACTTACCCGTTCCACACCAGTGTGAGTTAGCCTGACAGAGGCTCAGAGATGAGCCAGGAAGTGTTCCCGGGGTGGGTGGCTAGGGGTGTGCAGGGCCAGAAGAGCCCTCAGAGGCGGGAGAGCCCAGTGCACAGTGAGTGCTGTATCACAGGTGAAGGCGCTGCATGAGAGCTGCCTTTCCTTGTTTGGGGCATGAGGGCAGGCCCTAAAAACCTACTCACAGCACAGCACAGCAGAGCCCTGACCAGTCTTCGCACCTCATGGCAATGCTAGGGGTTACACTAGGTTTTGAGGAAAAAAGAAACACCAAGACCACAGACTGCTACTGCATCCAAAAGATCATGCCACCTCAGGGGAACAGCTGAGGTCCACCTCCTGCAGCCAGCTGGCTGCATACCAGCATCCAGCCCTGTCGCAGGCCAGGCTAGCTGCACTGTGGCTTCCCCCTGTACTGGATGTCAGGGAGCAGGGAGGCCTTACACAAGGGCCACACAAGACACGTGCTTGTGGAAGCCAAGGCCCCTCTGCACTGGGAACCTCAGGTCCCCGGCAAATGGTCTGGGAAGTGTCCAACACTGCATGTGACATCACAGACTCACAAGAGGGTTTCTTTTTGGTCCCGGTAATCAAACTCAGAACCTCGTGCTTGCCAGGCAGGTGCTGTGCTGCTGAGCTATATCCTTGTCCCAAGAGTTTTAAAACACACCTGGCAAAAGCTCCTCTTTTGCTGGGCATGTTGCTGCACATCTATAACCCAGCACTCTGGGAGGCTGAGGCAGCAGGATGGCCAAGTGCAAGTCCAACCTGGGCAAACTAAGACACTGCCTTGAATTAAAAACAAGAATTATTCATACTGGGGGTACAGCTCAGTGTAAAGGCCCTGCGTTTCATCCCTGGTACCAGGGTGAGGAAAAAGCTTCTCTTTTTTACCTTTTGACTTGCTTGGGATCCAAACTTTGTAGCCTAAAAGGAAAACCAAAGGGCATTTCAGTCAATAATCTGAACGCTGACCACTAAGCTCCATTTCCGCAGAGCGAGGATAGGTTCGGTCCCAGCACTCTCCCGATGCCACCCACGCTGACAGCCCTAACCTGGTGACAGCTCCAAGGTGCCCAACGCTCTGGCGAGGCCTGGTTTAGCATAAACACTTGCTAGCTTGGGGTGCACCCAGGCCACACCAGGGCTGGGGGAATCATAGAGCCAGCTCCAGCCGCATCTGGGCGCTGGCCCAGCAGCCACCCTGCACTGTCCTCAGCGGGCCTCCCACCACCCAAGCCCTGCTCTGGCCCACTGTGGTGGCAACTCGGTGCCAAGCACATCGGGCCACATACTACTTGCTACAAGAAGAGAGTAAGGCCAGTGACAGGCACCTAAGGACATGCATGGCCTCACCCCTTGTCAAGAGAACAGAGCTCCAGCAAAGCCACTGCCACATGTGGGAAAGCAAGAGCCACCTAGCAGCTTCCATCTGGCTGGGGCTCACCAGGCCAGGCCACCTCTGTCCCTGCTCCACCTAGCACCATGGCCACATGGCCCAGCCCAGGTGCTCTCCTCCAGGGCCTGCTTTCCCTCGGTCCTGTGTCGGGGCAGCCTGCTTTCTCCTCCAGGGCTCATCACATCACTGCTGGGGCACACTCTTCCTGTACACCATCACCTGTCCCAACCAAACCCCCAAGCCCTGGCTTCATTTCAGCAAAGAAAAGCCAGAAAGAAAACCAAGCCTGCCCCACAACGACAATGAAGACCCACAGGCACTCACAACCTACTCAATGGGTGAGGCAGAGGTGTGGAATCAACCAGGATCACATCTGCCCCTACAAAACAACAGGTCAACCTCTGCAGAGAGGTAACCCTAGAAACATCTGGCACCACAGCAAGAACACCCAGGTTGTCCTGTGGTTGCCAAGGCCTTGGGCCTCTCTGCCGGGAAGCAAGAGCCTACAGGACCCCTCAGTACCTCTGTCTCCCCGGCCCCCAGTAAGCAGCAGCCAGCACACACTGAGAGGTTACTTACACCTTCCTTAGCTGCAGAGGCAAACTTGCTTGCTCCGGTGGTAAAACTGCTCCAGCCCTGTGGAGGCAACAGAGGAGGAAGCAAGTCTGGCTGTGCCCAGATCCCATGGGCACTGTGCTCTGCCTACCTCAGCAGCCAGAGAGCATTCCATAGGGGCACCTAACACCCCTGCCGTTCCTGCCGCTTGTGACTTGAGAGGCACCTGGTGGCTTCCCCACAACTGCTCCTGCCAGCACAGGGCTCAGCATGCACTGGGCTGTCTGGGAGCCAGGGCTGTCTGGGAGCTGGCCATGTCACAGGGAGGTCCCAGGGTCAGGCAGTCTGCAGGTTCCAGCTCACTTCTCTCCTCTGCGTCCCTCCCACCTCTGAGAGCAGACTGTGGGGTGAATGAGATCACAGCCTTCCCATGAGTTCAACGTCTTCTCCTAAGCCTGGTAAGGTAAATCCACTCATTCACTTGTTCACTGAGTTGGTGGAACTGGGGATCGAACCCAGAGGTGTGGTGTTCCACTAAGCTACGTCCCCAGGTGGCCCCCGACTCTTCTCTATGGGTTTGCTTTTTTTTTTTTTTTTTTTTTTGAGATAGTCTTACTATGTAGTTTAGGCTGGCCTTTGAACTCACAGTAATCTTCCTGCCTCAGCCTCCCAAGTACTGGAATTACAAGTGTGTGCCACTACACCCAGTTTATGACGTAAAAAAAAAATTTTAACCCTATTTTTAAAGACAAGGCCTGCTAAGTTGTTCAGGTTGGCCTCAAACTTGCAATCCTCTTGCCTCAGTCTCCCATGTAGCGGGCATTATGTTACACGACACAGTGCATGGCAAAAACAAAAAAGCACTTTAAAAAAATGGTTTTTCTTATATAAGAAACCAAAGTTATAAATAAAGAACAAACACAGATAACGGAAGGAAGGGGATCTTTTTTAACTGGGAAGGGGGACAGCTGATGCAGGGAGGGAAGAGTGGGAAAGGGGATGGAGAAAAAAGAATTGAAGAAAAAAATGGAAACAGAACTTTTGCAAATGGAAAAGGAACCAAGAGCAGGAAGGACTGGGGAGGGCTGGGAAAGTGAGCAGGTGATGATGAGTTAAGATGCCTCATGTCCACGCACCAGCTCCCCACAAAAATGTGATCATTCTGTGCTACAAACATGTATTAACAGAATTGTTAAAGTGATTTGAGTTGCAATAAAAGGGAATTTTAACATAAAAATTTTTCAAAAATCACATAAAAGGCAGAAAAAAGATGGTTGACAAAATGCATACCTATAATAAACAGCTGAGCTGGGACGTCACAACCAGAATATCTGACCTGGAACTTCCTGAAGCCCTAGACAGGCAGACACTGCAAAGATGCACACTGCCACCCAAGAGGACACCAGGTCTGTCCACCTTCCTGGCCCATGTCTGTACCAGAACCTTACCTCCTGGGTCTGTCCATGTGACACACGTACCCAGGGAGGCTGGGTCTGCGTCAGGCAGTGCCACTAGGCTGCTAGGTTCCATAGGACCTTCAGCTCTTTGAAGGAGTACACCTTGTTATATTCAAACTATGTATTTTGTAATGTATTTCGGATCTAAATAATTTAAACTGTACTTTTAGAAGGAAATTCCATTGAGGATAGTGAGAGGGGCCTCCAACCAGACCCACTGGAGCAGGCCCTGGGGAGCTGTGCACAATGCCCGGGCCTGGGCCGCCCCTTCACCTGCATTTGCCACAGGCAGCACTGTGCAGGGCCTGGAGTCCTACCGAGTACAGGGAGGACATGGCGTTGTTAAGGAAATCGTCTTCTCTCTTCTGAGGGGGCACTGTGTTTCCAAACCCCACGTAGCGGTTCTCCTGGGCCCTGAGAAGGAAGGACAGACAGGCAGAAGCCGCTGCCTGAATCTTGCCACTCCTACACAGCCCAGACCCCAGCCTCCTACCTCCCAGACATGCCAACCCCCTAACAGGACGTGCTGCTTCCAGCAGGACTTACACACAACTCATGGGCACGCACATTACAGAATGCCTCCTGCCACACTGCCTGAGGGCTCCCAGAAAGACCCAAAACCTCATAACCAGGGTTTCTGGAAGAAGCACTGAAACAACCTGATGGCTTTACGGATAAAAATTCATTGAGTGAATGAATTTTTGCTCAGGCGGCTTACATGAAGAAAATGCTTCATTTTTTTCTGTAAGTATTCAGCTTTCTCTGCACTCAAGACTCCCAATTCAAATCTAGCTGGCCAGGGCTGGCCTTGTGGGGCCCGGCGCGCACGCGCACGCGCACATACTCTGACTGCACAGCCTGAAGAAGGAAGCAGCCCGTCCTCGTTGGCTAACCCTGCCGCAGACACCTACAGCGCTGCCTTCTTCCTAGGCCTTACCCTTGGTAGGAGCCAAGGTCATCATTCAGCCAGCCTTCGAAAGCCTTGTCAGCAGGTGTAGTCACGTCCTGTGGCCAGCCAGAGGGTCTGAAATGAAGAGCCAGAGGTCAGTGCAGCCAGCACTGGGAGGAGCAGCAGGTGGTGCACTGTGACCCAGCAGGTGGCCCGGCAACGCCAACCGGAAGCACGTTTGAGTTTGAAAGCCCTTCCCATGAACCTGGAAGGCACCTGGGCCAGGCTGGGCTCCAGCTCCGCTCCCATGAGAAGCCTGGGCTCAGCTACTGAAGCCACGGTAAGGCCAGCCTCAAGGGTCTGGAAAGCCGCAGACAGAATGCCACATGCTAGCTGACAAAGGCGGGAGGCCCCAAGTCAGGAAACAAACGGAAGCCGCAGCAGTGTAAGGGCCTTCTCACAGTCCTGCAGGGCAGCAAGGTCGTGTTGGCTCCCAGGGTAGAGAGAGCCTCCTGTGCCCTGCTGACCTGCTCCTGCCTCCACACAGGTCAGTCCCTGCAGCAGGACCTGTGATACAGCCATTGTGGGGGACCGCAGAGTGATGGGCAACTACCCACGTCTCCAGCCTACTACCGTCCCATGGCTGCATGGCACACCTGGAAGGAGACCTGCCAAGCCTGCCCAAGCAGAGTGCATTTCACTGGGTGAATTTTCTCTAAAAACGCATACTGTTTCAGAGTTTCTAAAGGTGACTTTTCCAACAGCTCAGTTGGAGTCATTTCCATGACAGTGGGGGAAAGAAAGCTTCTGCGGAGTCCTGAGCCACAGCTAAAATCAGGGTCCGCTGGGAACAGTGCTAAGCCGGGCCAACAGGAGTAACTACCGGTGGGCTGCAGGCGCCAGTATCTTGGGCTGAGGTGGGGTCCAGTTCTGGGCAGGCGACGACTCCAGAGACCATTCTCTGCCTTCAGCCAGAGTGGCCACCTGACAAGGGGGCAGGAGACCGTTAGGGCGCACACACTCCCCTCAGGCACCCAACCCCACAGGCAGTGCCTCGCAGGCAGCGCCCCTGGGCCTCATGCTGCCTGTGATGAGTGATAGCGTGGGCGAGCTCAGAATCAGGGTAGCTCAAACTTCAGATGCATAGGGATGCATTTATCTGGCCCCAAAACAATAGGCTTGCCAACTTCTCAGAGGCATTGCAGCCAAGAGGTATGAGAGGTGTTATAATCAGTTCCTCTCCTCCAGTTAATTGTAGGGCACTCTGTCCCTCTTCGGGTAGGACGAAGAGCTTGCTCTGAATAAGGCAAGGGTCACACGTCTTTGTTTATACCTGAACTATGCAGTCTCAACTGACAATGTGCCACTGAATGTGGTGACTCAGTGCCACCAAAGCTATGTTCCAAACGCCATAGGTGGCACAGCCTGGACACCAGGAAGAGCAAGCAGTCCTGTGTTTACCTTGTCCCTAAAGAGTGCTGCGGCTTTGCTGTTGTACTTGTCTTGCAGGGACCAGCACGGGTCGTAATCCTCCTGTGACTCCAGGAACTCTCGGAACTTGGCGTTCCCACCAGCCTTCATCTTCTCAAGCTCAATGTCCTTCCACTTGTCCATTGTAACAGAGCGCACGAAGCTAGGAACCGGAGGTACACCCGGTTACCGAGTACCAGGCAGGTCCACGAGCCTCCCTACCCAGAGTGGGTTGTGAACTAGACACAGCGTTTCTTGCGGTGAGACAGAAGCCAGAAGAGGCTCCAGGGAGGCTGGGAAGCCAGCAGCTGATGACCGGCCACAGTGGCACTGGAGGGGAAGCTGCCCTGGAGGTAGGGAGTGGCCCCTGGTCCAACTGTGGGCGCCAGGTGCCCACTGTGACACAGACACTGGGTTAGACAGAGGATCCGTGGGGCCGAGCAGCAGGACACTGACCTGAGATGCACCCCAAGCCCACGGTGTTTCCCAGAGCACTCCAGACAGATCCAGATGCCGTAGGTCACGCTGACCCACTGAGGGTTGAAAGCACCACACTCAAAACAAACCTGCAAGGGGTCACGTGCAACTCAGCAGGTACTCAGGGCAGGGCAAGACTCCAAAGACCCAAGAGGTGTCCCCAGGAAGGTTCAGAGGAAAGGCAAGCAGCATATGCAAGGCCTGAGGGGGAGAGCCAGTGCCAACAAGCACAGAGGGGCTGCCTAAGTGGCCAAGGGAGGTGGGGTCTGGGTGAAGCCTGGAAACCAGCACGAAGAGGAACAGCCCCCACCATAAAACCTGTACAAGGAAGATGAAGCAGACAGTGGGTGCAACCTGAGCACC
Source organism: Dinomys branickii (assembly GCA_004027595.1). Taxonomy (NCBI): domain Eukaryota; kingdom Metazoa; phylum Chordata; class Mammalia; order Rodentia; family Dinomyidae; genus Dinomys; species Dinomys branickii. The sequence continues at coordinate 146,933 of PVLD010002446.1, read as the reverse complement.
AGAGCAGGAGCTCCGCCCCTACGCCTGCATCACTGAGCTCCCCACAACACTGGTCAGCTCCATGGACCACTCCATGGAGCAGCACACATCCAAGAAGCACAGCCAGGGTTCATGGGCCTGCACAAGCACCCCAAGGCGCACACTCACGTTGTTCTCATCTTGCACCCTGACTTCCTTGAGAACTTTCCTGGTCCTTGGGCTCGCCATAATACTGCAAAGGAGAAACACAAACCCTTAAGCTTACAAATGGATTATTTTATAAGTCAATGAACAGCTTAAAAACACTACAGAGTGGCAACTAGAAAAACTTTGAGGGAGTCCCTTGGAGGGCACAGGGTAATGTTGCCTCCTATAAGCCGCAGTGCGGCCCACTCACTAAGGCGCCTCTTCTCCACCCTCTACAGCGCCCCCAGGCCATGCCAGGGCAGTGCTTAGGAATGCCAAAGAATAACTGGTGGCATCCACGCTAAGTACCACCACGACCCCATGGTTCACAAGAAGTCCTGTCTCACAGCGAGTTCTTTACAAAACATGAACAAATTGGCTGCTAAATGTGACTCTATCTAAAAAATAAGTGTGACAGGGGCTGGGCCCCCAGCCTGCGAGGCCGGCCAAAGAGGTGTCTCTGACTGATGATGTGAAAAGGCCAGCCTGCTGGAGGGTCTGCAGGTAGGTCCACGGTGGGGCCATCCTGAGGGACAGAAACAACAGACGGTGAGGCCACTTCAGGACAAGAACGGTGGCCTACACACCACTGGACTCAGAGGGACCCTGGTGGGGGCAGCAGCAACAAGGCTCAAGCTGAAGAGAACAGCTCCTCGTTTCTTTGCACTACCAGAAGCTGCAGCAAAGCTCAGCTCCCACTGGAGCTGCACTTAATTCACAACCAGGAAATCAAAGCTGGAGGAAGAGGAGGGCACCAGCAGCAGTGTCAGACGTACGTTAACTTCACAAGCTCTGCAAGGGCCAGCACCAATGGGCCTGGACCTCAGGTCACTGCCGCCCTGCCAAGCCAGGCTGTGGGGTCACCTCTCCAGAGCTCACCCACCTCTCAAGTGGACCCACGCGCTGCTCCCTCCAATTCACGGTGCAGCACGAACGGGGAAAGCACACAAGCACTCTCTAAGTGGTGGGAGTTAAACACAGCAGCACTGTGGATCCTCAGTGTTCTCTCCTTGCTGCTCTGCTGCTGCGCTGAAGACAACTGCTTAGACTGGCTTTTCTATTCAGCTAGGTGGAGCTTATTGTGATGTGCAATTTAAAAAAATAACAATAAACCAGATTCTCAGTACCAAAAAAGAAAATCAGAACACTCTGTGTCCTGTATTATTATTACCATCATCGTCACCGTATCATAGGACTGAGACCCGAGCCTGGGGCCTTACACTGAGTTACATCTTCAACCCTTACTGTAATTTGAGACAGGTTCTCACTAACTTACTAAGTGGCTCAGGCTAGGCTTGAATGTGTGATCCTCCTGTCTCAGCCTCCCAGAATGCCAGGATTACAGCCATGTGCCACCATGCCCAACCATTTTAAATCTTAAATTTGCAAAAATAAGGTACTCGCTGAGGAGAATGCTGATTCTTCACACACCCAGCCTTCCGTATCTGTAAGTCCCTGCCTCCTAACAATCACTAGAGCCCATTTTTAAGCTATTAGAATTAGAAAATATTTGTTTTCCGTATGTGCATGAAACAAAATCTGAAGTTCACCCTAAGTTCCCTTCTGCTCCATAATTCTTTGTGCCAGGACAGCGCCTGAAACCACATGACGATGCTCATTCTTGCCTGCAGCAGTCAGACCTAGACTGACTCATTCAGTGGGAATATTGTAATCACACTAAGTACGTATTATACACAGCGCTAAGGATGAAAATGGGATAAACACACAGAGACCCCACAGCAGGTTTGAGCTTCACAAAGCCCTCTTGAACGCATTCTTTTCACAACAGCCACCGGCAGCCTGTGTGACTCCGAGGAGGGGCCAGCAGACAGAGACCACCAGTGTGGCTCTCTCACTCAGCCCCACCTCCGTGGCACTGTGCTTGCCCTCAGGTGTCCACAACTTGCTCAACACAGCAGAGGCAAAATAAGTCAGGACGTGGTGAATCTGCTCTGAATTTCTAAGTGTGTGAGATATTCACTGAATTACTGAAGAGACAAAAAGCACCAAAAGTAAATGACTTGGCTTAGAGCTATATTAACTCTCTTGTGTGGCTAATCTTGAGTAATTAAGTGCCTTTAGTTATCTGAAATGTTAAGTTTCATAACACGAACACAAATGCCCCCTAACTTCAAGAGCATAAATATTGCTTATGTTGAAAAACAGTCCAGGAATTCAACACCTGAAACCCAGATGACAAAAATGTTCCTCCTTACATGTCAAAGCAAATGAGTTAACTTTTACTAAGTTCACTAAGCCCCTTGTCAGACGAAAACAGCATTTGTTTTCTAAGTTGGAGCATTCTCCACCTGAGACCTAAAGGGACATTTCAGGACATTGCTCAGTCCTAGGGCTGCATAACAGGTAACAGGGACTGTCTGAGGTACTCAAAGAACCCACATCTAAGAACATGTTCCTCGTCCTAAGAACGGGTTGTTCCTTGACTTTGAAAGGGATGACATGGTCCCAGAAACGGATGTCCAAGCAAACCTAAGAGCCACCTTATCTCCTGGACCAGTAGTTAGGGGCCCACTTTGCTGCTATCCTTAACTGCACATGGCAGGAATAAGAGACCTAAGACAAACAAGCAGAATTATTTTTCAGAATTATTTCTCAGAACAGAGCATAGTTCTTCTAAACACAGGTAAACTGAAATAAGTGTTAAAAACTTCGTCTTTGTGTCTTTCCCTCCCTCCCCCAAAACAATCGCCCACGTCAAAGGGCCCAAAGGAAAACCAGAAAGCAAGCTGAGACTGGTGAGACTCCGGACAGCCCTTTCCTTCTGAGGGGTGCAAGCCGGTGGGATTCCGAGGATCGAGTAGGCTGTGCCACGCTGCGTGTGCGTCCGAAAGAGCTCGGGAAGAGGGTGCTGGAGAGGACTAACTGGTGCGATTCACCATCCCGTGCAGAACGAGAGCGGCTTCAGACGGAAAGGGGTCCCGGCGCGGCGGCAAAGCTGGGAGGTTTACGCGATAGAGCCGGATGCTCGCGGGGACACTGGCAAAGGGCGGGGGACGCGGCCAGGTCCTGGGAGCGCGGGACATCGCCGAGGAGCCGGGGCGTCAGGAAGTGTCGGGGTTGGGGGTGGTGGCACCGAGCCGTGCGCTTACCTAGCAGGAGGCGGACAGAGCCGCCGAGCAGGGCTGGGATCGGGGTCGGATAGCGACTAGGCCACGGTCCCGCAACGGACAGCCGAGCCGCACAGGGAATGTGGGTCGCCCACCAGCCGCCAGCAGCTTCCGGCTACGTCGCACTTCACACAGCCTCACGGGAGACCGGCGGGGCGGGACTTCCGCCTTCGTTCCAGAGCCGGGAAGTCCAGTTCCGCTGTCCTTCCGCTCGGACGTGCGTGGACAGCGCGGCGATGGGCAGCTCCGGACCTCGTAAGCAGTGCAGGCAGCACCCCGTAAAATGTGGCAATGAACCCTCGAAGTTGCCTCCCTCCGCCGGGGGGAGCCGGGGTTTCGCGGGCATTGACCTGAGGCGGGCGAGGCTGGCGGCGTGTGCTGCCCTCCACCTGGGTTCCAGGGGCAGAGGGAGCAGCGGACCCCAGATGTGACAGTGGGCTCCAGAAAGCTGTTAAGGTGATTGCCTGGAAGTTAATCTCAAGTGATTATTTTGGTTTTGTGTTTACTTTGTGCCTTTGTGTTATTCTTCACTGGTCTGTGGGTTTTGAAATGACAAAGAGTGACCACCTCTTGGGCATCAGTACGCAATGAAATGTACAGTTCAGTAACTTCTGACAAATGCAAACCCCCTGGGGACCTTCACAACCACACTTATATGAACCTGTAGGTCAGAAAAACTAACGTGTAATATCGGAGATTTCGTTTTGGTTTTTTTTGTTTGTTTGTTTGTTTGTTTTGCGGTACTGGGGATTGAACTCAGGCCCTTGCGCTTGCCAGGCAGGCACTTATTCCACTGAGCTATATCCTCAGCCCCAAACGCTCAGCTTGAAGGAGGAGAGGGGTTTTTTTGTTTTGTTTTTTCCGGTACCGGGGATCGAACTCAGGACCTTGCGCATGCCACTGAACTATACCCCCAGCCCAATATCGGAGATTTCGGTCTCGTTATCATAGTTTTGCTTGACCTACAGCTTCATATAAGTGTGATCACTGAAAAGTGTACTCTTAAAATGGCATCTTTCATAACGGCACGTGTTACCGGGGATCAAGCCCAGGGCTGTCACACTGAGCTACGTCCCCAGCCTTTTTATTTTATGTATTTTATTTTATTGAGACAGGACAATGTAATGTTTTTGAGATTGATTCGTGTTATATATCAATAACTTCCCACTTCTTGCTGAGAATTCCACGAAATAAATGTGCCGCGTTGGTTTATCCATTCACCTGTTGGACACTGGGATCGTTTCTAAGTTTTCTAAGGAGAAGAAAGTGGAAAAGAGAGAAAGAAAGAGAAAGGCATTCCTAGAAAGGGCTGGGGGCAGGGGTGGTGGTGGTGGTGGTGTGGCTTCTGGTACTGGGTTCTAACTAGCCAGGAGGTTGTTTCTGACTGTGTGATTATAAAGCAGGGAACTCATTTCTGCCTTATCACACAGCCCAGCCTGGGGCTGTAACCCCTGTAGAACAAGTGCCCAGAGCTGAGACAGAGATGTGACCCTCTCAGAGTCAGGGCAGGCCTGCCCCCTCCCCATCCACAGCTGCCGCTGCCTCTATAGTCTTGAGGGGCATACAGAGGCCCAGTGACAAGGAATCAGCAATAGAGTAGTGAGCAGTAAAGCTGCAGATTGAAACATTTTATCACTCTGCCCAAAATATTCAGGTACTGTAATTTATTTTTTTTTCAGAGCTGTGGGAAGCCCATTAATTTTCAGCTACAGTAATGGATCATTATTGTGACTGCCACCCTGAGGCTCGAGTTCACTTGTGAGTGACACTGGATGGAGTAACAGAAGCACAGTGAAATGTCCCCAGTTGTAAGTGGCCGCGCAGAGCGGGAGGCCTCAGTGCAGCCTTGTCAGGCCAGGCAAGGGGAAGCAGAGCCACTGTTAGCCGGATTGCAGTGTGGTCACCATGGACACAGCACAGTGCTCCCTCTCCCTGGACACGCGTTCCCCGCTGTGAACCAAAGCCTCTGCTTCCTGAGCCTGGCTGGAGTTGAGGCCTCCTTCCTAGTTCTCATTTAACCCAGAGCAGCTGCACACATTCTGATAGCAACTCGCTGCTCGGATAAGTAATCAGGAAGGCGTAGAAAACCTTTGGTGATTTGCTCAAAGTCAAAAAGGCAGTACAGATGGGTGTGGTGGCTCACACCTGTAATCCCAGAGCTCTGGAGGCTGAGGCAGAAGTTGAAGGCCAGGCCAGCCTGGGCTACATAGTGAGCTCTGGGCTGGGTTGAGGTGTGCGGTGGAGCCAAGGTTCACATGAGCAATCTGCTGTGTCTTCCTCAGAGTAGAATATGTGGGGCTGGGACCAGGCCTGCCGTTTGAGCAGGGAAGTCCAGAGGTTTCATTCCAAAAGAGTAACAGGAAGCAGGCATGGCCTTGGGCACAAGTCTCCAGTGACCCTGCACCATAGCCAGGTCAGCCAGTCCACAGGGTACAGCCAGCTGTCAGCAGGGGCGGCAAGACCTGAGCTAGAGCTGCGCAGGGCTGGCGAGGCTAGCCCATGTGGGCTTTGTGTGCGTGCATGTGTGAAGCATGGATGTATATGGAGTTTATTTGTGTTTGTGTGCCTGTCAGTGGTGCATTCTGTGCATGAGGGGGGTTGCATGTGTGGTCACACACCTTTAGGCACATTGGCTCAGGCTTGTCATCCTGGGTCCCCTTCAGCACACTGACAGTGACGTAGGTGCAAGTGGGGTGTGCTAAGGGTAGGCCCCTGCCCAGAGTGCTCTGTGAGGCAGGTCCTGCCATGGCCACATGGCACAGCTGCCAGGGCTGTGGCTTAGATGTGGGTGAGGTGCACTGGGGTCCTGATGCTCATGGCAGGAGCATATGGATGCAGCCCCTGGCCTTCCCCACCTCAGGCCCTGGTCAGCCTTGCCAGAATGCCACGTGGTGAGCATTGCCAGACTGGCTGAGGAATGCTAGGTTTGGCACTCTTTTCACATCTTTTTAAACGGTGCACTTTGGACAGAAGTCACATGCAGCCACACTGAAGGTGTGAGAAGTCAGGCCGCCCTTCCTCACAGCGGGTGGGAAGGGGCACAGTCCCCAGCTGCCCAGCTGAGGCTCTGGGGGCCTAGGCTGCTCCCTTGCCAGTCAGGGCATCTTCTCTCTTGGAGGAGGGCAGCTTTCAGGAAGTGTCACTGCCTGTGCCAGCTAGTCTCAGATGTCAGAGCCTCCAGCCTCCTTTGGACTTTGAGTGCACCCTGAAAACATCTGCCTGTTGGGCTCAGGCCGGGAACCCAGTAACCTCAGTCCACCATTCACAGGTGTCTCTTCTGAGCCTTCAGCGAGTGCAGGGCCCTTGCTGGCCTCCAGAGTACAGGTAAGCCTGCCTCTGGCTCCATCAGAAACAGTTCCTGCTCTCACCTGACAGTGGCAAGGAAGACCTTGCAGCAGATGAGAAAGGTGTAGAGGGTTCAAGTAGGCTGGTGGGGTTGGGACCTGTATCCCACAGCCACTGGGTGGAGGTGGCTCTCATGCCTGCGCGCACGTGTACAACAAAAGGAAGTTCCTGGTGTCATGGGGGCAACAGGAAGGAATTGGCATGGCCTGAGCAGGGGCCTGTTGGGCCAGAGGGAAGAGCTAACCTCCCCATGCCAGGGCCTGGTGATTGGGATCCACAGTCTGCAGAGATAAATGTGTAAGTGGCCCTTTGTTCCCACCCCTGACCTTCCATCATTTATCCTCAGCTGCCCGTGCACTGTGTGGCAAATGCCCTGATGCAGGAAATCTAGAGGACAGGAGGCAGTGCCCCGTGGACAAGTGCTGCCTCCTGGGCAAGGTTTCTGGGCACAGTGGATGCTGCAGTGCCCACCTGGCCTCCTTCCCCAGAAATGCACCACCCCAGGTATAGGTCCACTGAGCACCCATGGTTGATAGCACCTCCTTTTCCAGAGTGCTTCCCCTGGCCTTGGGACCACATCCCACCCAGACTATAGCCAATGAGCGACACATGGGGACACAAGGGATCTCCCGCCACAGGGGCTGTAGCAAGCACCAGAGCTGCTGCCTTCCAGCTAGAAGCCCCTCTGGGGTTACCCCTGCCTTTGTCCTGTGTCACACCCACCTTCCTCCTGAGAGTCTGTGCCCCCCCCCCCAATTCACTATGTTGAATCCTAACCCCCAAAGAGATAGTGTTAGGAGATGGGGCCCTTGGGATGAAGGCATCAGTGTCATTATTAAAGGGACCCAGGGTGCTCCCTCACTTCTGGCCCAGAGGTCACAGGGATCAGACGCCTCTGTTAGGCAGCAGGTCCACCCTGGACAGCGAACCCGCTAGCATCTTGATCCTGGGCTTCCCAGGCTGTTGGGGACCACTACAAAGGGGCTCTGAGCAGGATTTAATATTAATCAATTGACTTTTCATATTGGGAGTTGTCCGAGTCTTAGGCACCTTGTCTACAGATGGGCAGTTGATTCATAGTAAGTGAGCCTCTATGAGTTGCTGGTCACTGCTGAGGCCTATATTGGCCTGTGACACAGTGATGCCTCAAAGACAAGGTGACCTCAGGTACGGACAGTTAATGGCTCCTGCTTCCATTAACTTTAAGGAAACTAGGGCTTGCAGCCCTGCTGTGAAGGCCTTCCCAGAGATAACGTAGCTCTCCTAAATTAACATAATAATACTTGGAGGAGTCCTTGAAAGGATTCCCGAGTCCTGCCCAGAGTCCTGCATTTTCTTCAGTATCCCCCTCCCTTATTTGAAAAACCTAATAAAAAACCGGTGACCCAGAAAAGTCTTAGGCTAATTCAGAGAATATAGAAGCTGGAAAAGAATCAGTCCCTCCTGGGTGCCCTGAAATCATATTCCATTGTCTCATTTTTTATTTACGCCTTTGTCTGTCCACTCGCTTGGGAGATTGTGGGCCTGATCAGCCTGCAATAACTTAGGGTTATTTAACCCGGTTTTCGATACCAGGCTCCAGACCAGTGAGCAGGAACCCTGTTGTCTGCACACCGCCTACCCAAGGTGTCCTGTTATAGCAGCCTGCACACAACTGAGCCAAGCACTTCTAGGGACCCAGTGGCACAAGAATCCCCACCGTAGGTTGTGCTTCTGGACAGTCTGACCTCCCTCTGTCACCTCTGAGCTGGCCCGTGAGGTTGTCCTTCCTGTGACAGGAGCCAGCATCTCAGTGCAGGGAAGGGACTGTGGAGGGCTCTCCTTTATGTCTCAAACCCTCACCAGTGTCAACCTGTAAGTGCAGCTTGGTCATCCTGAAAAGGCCAAGCCGCCTTGGGTGGTGCTGGGTGTGAGAGCTGGTGATTCTGTGTCCACACTGTGCGCAGGCATGGCAGCTCTTTCCTCGGTCCGCTCGTCTTCTGCCCACTTCAAGCCCAGAGACGGGAAGCACTAAGGAGAGGAGACCGAGGCCAGAAAGGCCCAGCATCTTCCCCAAAGTCACACAGCTTATCTGAGGCCACATGAGGACCAGAGCAGGTTGATCTGCGGTAGAACCACTGCACCCCCTAGTGCTGTCACCCCTTCCCATTAAATGAGTCCCCAAATTCCTATCCAGACAACTTCCCTTCTTCCCAAACCCCCAGGCAGTACAGTCAGCGCCCAAACGAAGTCCCTCTAGAACTTGGCATTCAAGCCCTCCAGGGAACTCGGATTCCATAGGTCTTTGCCCCACCCCTGTAGTTCTACTGCCGGGAGTTGGTAGGCCCACGTGTTTGGTTTTTCCGCCTCGCTGTGGCTCCCGCCTGGTTGCTGTGACGACCGGCCTGTGTGGCGCCAGGTTGGTGTGGCGCAGGCCTTGAAACGTCATATGGTAAGCGCCACCCTTCTTCCCCTGAGTCAAACTACAACTCCCAACTTACCTTTTTGTAATTTCCTGTTTCCCTTACCCACGCTCCCGCCCAATCTTGGCGGTCCGCCTCCTAATCCCCGCCTCCCGCCGGGGTCTTTTTTAACCCTGGATCCCAGGGCAAACGTTCAGAAGTTCCGCGCCTTTCTTTCTTTCTCGTATTGGGGTCTTCTCCCCGCCCGCAATAAAGGCATATTTTATACTCTGCTTTACTTCTCTCTCCGCGCTGGAAAAACCTATCATCACTGACACCCTCCTCCCCTCCAGCTGTGGGAATCCCGACAGCTCCTCTGGGCCTCCTCCCTGGGCTGCCTCAGGCCTGCCCTCGTCTTTCACGAGGGTCCTGTACAGAGGAAGCCCCCAGTAAACGCCTGGGCTCCACTTCTGGAGCTGAGTCGTTGCCAGGATGGTGAGAGGTTCAAGCCTTGACAGCAGAGCAGATGCTGTGTGAGGGACTCGCCTTAGTGTGGGCGTCTGAGAACTGGAAGGATGCATCCTACTGCCCCAGGGCACCATGTGGGGTTCCTGGGGGCACGTAGGCCCCTCCTGGGATCAGCAGCACTGCCAAAGGGAGGATCAGAAGCTAATGCTGGGAGGGCAGGTTGCTGACCATCTCTTGGTCTGGGCGGGCCTCTCAAACTGGGCTGCTGCTTCCTCCAGAGAGCAACCACGAACTACATGTTGGGGTGGGGCTTGGGGGATGTAGCTGATGCATGTGCATTTGGCTGTGGTGACGGGAGCACATACAGATAAGTGTCTCATTCTGAATGTTCAGGGAAGCCACCAAGGCCTCCAGTTCTAATAGCCTCTGCCTGCTGGACTACTACCTGGAGACAAAGGTGGTGCAGGTGCAGGTGGCAGGTGAGGCACTTGTACCTTTGTTGGAGTCATGAGCTTTGGCCTGGAGCTGGAGAGGGAGGAGGGTGTCAGATTCTGCTGGAGGCAGGGCTCGCAGGGAGGCAGGCATGGCCAAGGGAGCAGATGGGACACAGGGAGCTGTGAGTTCAGACTTGGACATGTCCGGAGTGGAGCCCCTCAGGGATACCCAGGAAGATGCCAAACTGTGGATGTCTGGGGCTGGCTCACAACAGAGGCCAGGCTGCAGCAAGGTCTATGAGGGAGCAGAGACCTGGACGTGGCACTGGGAGCTCCATCACATCAGTGGGCACAGGGTGGGTGCCCACAAGGAGGCTGCGAGGGGGTGCCAGGCTAGGTCAAAGGAGACTCCGGAAAGTCCGCAGTGGGCACACTGATTCCAAGGCTGATGTGGCCAACTGGGGACGGAGTCAGGACTGCACAGTGTGTGGCACACTGGAAAACGTGGGGCTCCCTGGAGTGCTGATCAGCTGGGAGGCCTGCAGGCCCCGCAGGCTGCTGGTTTTACTGCTGCAGCGCGGTGTAGGCCGTTTCTCCCTTTAGTGTGTGTTCTGGGGGGCCAGGGTGCTCACTGGCCAGTGACCCTCCTGAGACCCTCCTCTGGAGGCCCTCCCAAACCTGCAGGCCAGGCACCTTGGAATGTTCCTTCTGACACCAGAGCTCAGTCCCTTGAGCCCAGCCCTGCGGTCGCAGAGACCTGGAGTCAAATCCTGCTTCTTCCATTTACAGGCTACAGGAAAGTCACTTATGCCCAAGGCTCAGTTTGCTCATCTGTGAAGTAGGAGAATGGACAGTCCCTTCCTTCAAGGGGTCTTGTAAGATTAAAGGAGGTGACAAGATAACAGAGGGCCGCAATGATAGAGGTGCCCTTCTGTGGCCCCTGCTGAGGCTGGGTACTTCTCAGCGTGGGAGTGGCCCTGCAACAGAGACTCAGAGCAGAGAGTAGGAGAGGGTGCCCTGTATTTCTTCATCCAGCAGAACTTCAGCAATGGATGCAGTGAGACTATGCTAACTGCTAGACATTCCCTGTGCTTCCAAAGCCATGGGTACTCACCAGAGGAATCACTTCTGAGTCTTCCCAGGTCCTCCTGGAGTGATGAGGTCCCCCTCAGAATTCATGCTGAATCTGAATCCCCACGTGACAGCTCTCAGAGGTATGGCTCCAGGAGTGGATGACTCTCAGGGCTCTAGCTTGTGAGTGGGATCAGCACTCTTGCGAAAGGCTGCAAGTTTGGACAGGTTTTCCTCCTTCTGCCGTCCTCCATGTGAGGACTCGGTAACAGGGCACCATTGTGGACGTAGAGAGCAACAGCCAGCAGATCCACCGGTGCCTCAATCACAAACTTCCTGGCCTCCAGAACTGTAAAAATAAACTTCTGTTTAAATTACCCAGGCTCAGACATTCTGTTGTAGCAGCAGAAATGGGCAAAGGTACTCCCAAACGCACCCTTCCTGTGACACCAGGGAGTCAGGCTGGGGCCTCCATACCGCAAGACATGGAGGGACAGGAGAGGGAAGAATACACAAAGGATGAGGGGAAGGCCGGCCACTAGTCCCCAGAAAGGGCAGACATAAATAGGCCTGCAGCCTAGCTTTCAACCTCTGAATCTTTTTCCAGTTTGTTTAACGAACCAAATGCTTAAGAAAGAAACTCCAGCCTGGCCTGCCTCTGCCTTTGCTCTTTGATCCCTGAGCTGCTGAGATTAAAGAAGTCTCTAAAGACAGCTTGAAGTATCCTGGACAGCTCCCAGCCCCCAGAACCCCTGGAGAGGCTCCTGGGAGCTCTGGTGGACCTGCCCAGAGGGTGTGTGTGGAATCTGTCCCTCCGGCGGGGCCTCAGCGCCTCATAGTGTGGCCAGCCCATCCTGTTGTTGGATGTCCTCAAAAGGCACTGGAAGTGCCTGTTATTGCTCATGTTTGCACTGCCCTTGTCTGGTATCTGCTTTGATTTTCGGCGTTGGCCGGTGTTGGTGTCTTGAGCTGTGTTCTGTCTGTTGTCCCAGCGGTCCGTGGTCTCCATGCTTGTGTGGGAAGAGCCTGTGCCTGTACTGGAACGCAAGGGAGGCCCATACCTGCAGCTCAACACTTGGCAATTTGTGAAATTCTGGCAACAGCAAATGTTTGCTTGAAGACACACCCTTTTTTGACCTGTATTCTTGCTACCTCTTCCTCCTCTTCTTCCTCCTCATCTTACTCTTAGTGGTGTGATCTCCCTAAACTGAGCATCAGCTCCCCAACCTCTAGTGAGTGGACAAGCATACAGGACAAGCAGACCACTGTGTGCTGGTCATTGAATGTCCGGCCCATGTCGTCTCAGCATCATTAACCCTCGTTCATCCTTACGTCTTCACCATTGCCTGTTAAAAGACAGCAGGGCCTGCCTGGCCAGGGAGCAAAAGGAGACTGGGGGGTGGGGGTGGGTGCTGTGGAGATACTAGGGCTATGCCCTGCTGGACAGGGCTGGGCGATGGAGTCATGCTGTGAGGTAGACAAGAGACACTGCACAGAACCTGTTCCCTAAGCTTCAGGCTGCTCTTTCCTCATACCTAGGTGATCTGAGCTCCACATCAAGCTGGGCAAGGAGGCACAGGCCTGTAATCCCAGCACTCGGGAGGCTGAGGCAGGAGGATCAATGTGAATTCAAGACCAGCCTGGGCTACAAAGTGAGCTCAACCCCAGCCTGAACTGCACAGGGAGACCTTGTCTCAAAAAAAAAAAAGGCTTAAAAAAAAAAAAGCTTCCGTCTGCTCTTTCCTCATACCCAAGTGATCTGAGCTCCACATCAAGCCTAGAAACTTTCTATGCCAGATCTGTGCTTTGGCTCTGAGAGGCCAAGTTCTGCAGGTGAAGTAAATGGCCCCTGGACCTTGGTGTGTCTCAGGACCAGCCCTCTCCTAATGTTATAGGCAGCTGAGTTAGATAGAAATATTTTAGGCAGTCAGACAGGGCCAGGCCCTCAAAGGAGCCAGCAGACCTGAAGGAGCCAGGAGACCTGTGGGCCAGACCTCAAGACAAAAGGTGCTATACAAATGCACCCACTCACTTCCCTAGGTGTAAACATCAGGGATTCATATTCTAAATAAGTAACGAGCACCTTCTAAAAAGGCAGGAAGAGTCACTAGCCCGACCCCCACAGGAAAAGCCCCTGATCTGTATCTATGCCCGCTTGCTATGTGACTCGCTTCCCCATTTGATCCCAGTCCACTCAGTCTTACCTGGGCAATTATACCTGTAGTCTTATTGGCTGACCATAGTTTTGTCCATCTCCCCCACCTTGGACCCGCCTCACCTCAAGGTTTTTCTCTATAAAAGTCCCTGGAAAAGACAGTCGGAGGGAACCCACTCGGGCCCCCCTTCTGTTCCTGTCTTGGACAGAAGCTTTCTTTCTGTCAATAAATATATTCTGCTTTTAACCTCCGTTGTTCCTAAAATTCATTCTTTGGTTTTAGAGAACACGAACTCATCTGATATCATTCAGGTTGGGAGATTTATTTTCCTGTATCACTATCAGCAGGAATCCATCTTGCCCAGTGGGTGAGGCCTGGGGGCCTGGGAGAGACCTCACCAGGACCTAAAGAATTGCAAAGCATCAAAGCCCAAGGCTGTTGGCCCTCTGTAAAGAGAAACAGCAAGGGCACAAACAGAACACCCCCTGCCAGAGGCAAGGAGGATGTGGGCTTGGGCCACAGAGTTCTTAGGTGGGGCTGTACCACACTCACAGCCACAGTGATGTCCAGCACTCAGACGTGAGCATGGCCCCCACGACAGCCAGAGGCAGAGAGGCAGGCAGAGTGCCGCCTCCTGTCATGGCCCTGCAGCAAAGGTTGGCATGTGTGAAAACACACCTGGGGGTGCGACACTGCCAGCTGGTAGACAGCGCTGCCATCCTGCCCTGCCATCCTGCCCTGCCTGTACCACCCAGCAAGGCACACAATGCTGTACAGTAAGTTCCTGAGTTGCCAACTATCACAGATGGGAACGGACCTCACATTATGAACATGCTTAGATGCAAACAAATCTCTTAAATAGCTCAGCTTAGCCCCGTACCACTATTTAAGGCAACTATGAAAGTAAAAATACAGTGTGTTTGTTTTCCTGTGCTTTGTATCATATACTTGTGTCCAAGGTACATAAGACTCACTTTGTCAGATTTACAAACGAGTCTGACTTTCACACATTCTCCCGGAAGGGAACTTGTTCCTTGTCTTGGTTACTTTTCTCTCGTTGCTGAGACAAAATACCCAATGTGCAAAGTTAAGGAGGGAAAGGTTTATTTAGCTTACAGTTTGTGGAGGTTTCAGGCCATACTTAGCTGGTTCTGAGGCAGAGTGGCACATGGCAGAGGGCAAACGTTCATCATGGCGGCAGAACACAGCAAAAACAACCAGCAAAAGGAAGGAATGGCTGCAAAGCAGCCTCTTTCCTTCCCTTACATTGTAAACAGGCTACCCCCATCCAGGGGGCGTGAACCTCTCACACAGTTTCCATGCCCTCCTCTTCCACAGGCTCAGGATGTGTACAAAGTAAGCACCCTGGCTTCCTGCTGAGTCACTCAGCCAAACCTCTAGACTCCAAGCTGAAACAATGTATAAACCATAACGCTCCTAAATTGGGGATGTGTCCCCTCTGATGCCCTGAGCCTGCCTTGTACAACAGTGGCAGCTGTCCCAGGGGACATCTGGCCATGTCAGGGCTTCTGCAGTTGTGGGCAGGAGGCCCTCACGTCTCGGTGGAGGCCAGAAATGCTCTGCCATCCTGTGCCCGGCACGGGCCGGCCAGTGCACAGTGCCGCTGCTGAGACAGCTTGCAGGTGATATCTGCCCCCTTCCCGGGACATCCTGCCATATTCACAGGGTTGCCCTGAAGGCCAGGACTTTGACAGCACCCTGTGTGGCCTTGTCTATGTCCCAAATCTGACTGGCTCCTTTCAAGGGACACAGGCTGAGCCATGCTATCAGAAACTGGGCCTTCTTCTGGGGGCTTCAAGGGGCGTTCCTCAGCCTGTGCTCATCCTCATCCCAGCTGTCTGCTCTGAGCACTGGTGGGCATCAACCAAATCAGACAGGGGTGCTCTTGGAGATTCATGAAATGGCATGAATAAGGAACCAGCTACTACAGGAATGCATCCAAGGCGCTCCTCCACGAAGTGCCGGCGATGACGGGTGCCTAGTGCACACGCAGTGATGGGGGAGTGTCGGGGGTTCTGCCTGGGCATGCTCAGGCGCTGGGCCAGCGGACTTGCGGTCTGAGAGCCACTCCATCGCCGCTTTAAGGAGCTCTTCGAGCCCCCTTTCCTGGGCCGTAGCCCCCAGGGGCTACAGGAGAGGAGGGGGTGAGGGACTGGGCACAACTGTCTTCCAAAGGGGGGCGGTGGATAGGACAGGGCCCCGAGTGGGGCGGGGTCTGTGGGGCGGGGCAAGGCCTGGGCCCAGATGGTGAGCGCACCCACGGGACTCGAGCCCACATTGGCGGTGACGCCCGCAGGTGGCAGACACCATGGGCTCGCTCCTGCTCTGGCCACTGCACGCTCCTAGTGCTCTGTGCTCTGCAACTGGTGAATGCCAGGTCTGGCCGGTGGTTCCGTGCCAGCTCAGGGAGCTCCGGGATCGACGGTTAGGACCCCAGCTCCAGCAGTGGAGAACCCGCACCGCCAGTGAGGAGCGAGGAACTGGGGCGCCAAGTCCTGAGCCCCAGAGACAGGTGCCAGGGAGCAGCTGAAGGGCATGCCCGGAACAAAAGCCTTTCGGCAGGGACAACAAGTCCCATGGGCGCATGTGGTCAGGGAGGGACTCTGCGCGCTGTGCCCACGCGTGTCCAAAGGCTCCTGTGGCCGAGTGGGCACCAGGAGCGTTGCCAAGCCAGCCCCCGGAGCAGAGAGGCAGCAACGACCGTGCCTGTGAGCCCCCAAGAGGATGGGTGTGCTAGGGAGTGTGAGTGTCCTGCCCTGCCCACTGCGCATCCTGAGGTCCGTTCTCCCTAGCCTGGAGAATGGGAGCCCCGGTTCCCAGGGCTGGGCCCACACTTTTGTGCCTGGAGATGAGCAGGACCCCTGGGTCAAAGAACTTGCTGTCCCTTGGCCAACTTTCCCTGACGCCTGAGTCTGGATCCCCTGGGACAGGAAGCCTGGAATGTGCGCCCGGCTCTGGGAGGAGGGGACTGAACAAAGGTGGTTGCAGCCTGGTCTGGGAAGGCCTCTACTGGATGCTAATGGGCACTGGATCTCCGGTCTTAAAAAGGAAATGCTGCTTTGTTGTCTCCAAGACTGAGTGTGGGCTATAGGCTCAGCTGGTCAGGGTGACGGCTTGTCATTCCAAAGCTAGGGGTCCAGAGGAGGAACCAGCTGTTTCTAAGAAGTTTTGAAGAGAAAACTTGAGCACCCATGGCTGTGCAGTTTGGGACAGCATAGGCAGTGAGTCACCCCTCCAGGAAAGAGGGAGCTGCCTGATCCCTGCAGGCTTTAGAGCAGTCTTGTCACTGCCTTTCAAGAGGGGCTCCCTGCATAGGGCCCCCCCCCCCGCCCCCGGAAAGGAGGGCTCAGATGGCTGGCCACATACCCGGGGGAGGGCAGGGATGAGTCCTTTTGACGCTGAGGCTTGGGGTCTGTGGCCAGTCTGGGGGAGAGGAAGAGCAGTGGATGGGGGGGGGGGGCTGGTAACTGGTTTCCCTGTGCTGCACTTGCTGTGAAGATATTTCTGGGGGTTGAGGTGGGCTAGGGTACAGGCTGGAGAAATAGGTGTTCAGCTAGAACAGGAGCCAAGGAGGATGTGGCCCTGGGGTGTGGAGGGGTCAGGTCAGGTCACATTGCCAGTTTTGTCTGCTGTGGACCAAGGACAGATGGGCATTCTGGACAGGCCCTTGGAAATCTGGTTGCCCCTGAGAGGGAAGGCTCATCTTGCCTTGAGGGTATAGGGCTTCCCTGAAAGGGGCTGCTCCCAGGTATCTCAGCCAGGCAAGCCAGAGCCTGTGGAGATCTGTGTCCCCTTGCTGTGAGCATAGTGCAGAATGGCAGCAGGGAGCTGTCAAAGGCTTTTTGTCCTGGCCTGGCTGGCAGTGGGGCCACCCCCTTGTCCCTCCCTTGCCTCAGAGAGGAGGAGACCTGCTGCCACCCACTACTCTGCTTGCTGTCTGCGAGTGGGGGCCAGCGAAAGCTGGGGGGGTGTGTCCTGAGAAGCTCTCTTTTGGACAGACGAGAGTTTTCTTGTTACCAAGTTACAGGACCAAGGGCCCAAGAATCTCTCCCTAAAGAATAGTATGAACTTTACCCAATCTGAGCCATCCGGGCCTGCTCAGCCGTTCCCAGGCCTTCCTCTTCTGTGACCAGGGTTGGGCCTCAAAGGGGCTTGGGGCAGATTCCTGGCAGGGCCACCAGCTGTCCATTGTCCACCTTCACAGTGAGGCCTTGGCCTCGGCCTTGTTAACGTGGCCACAAGGCCGTGGGATGACAGGAAGGACCCAGCATGGAGCCCCACCACCAGGACATCCTGCAGCTGCAGTGTCCCTTGTTCCTGAGGCCACCCTGAAGCCGTGTGCAGCTGGTCTCAGCTCCCAGCTCCCAGCTGGGGCCTCCTCTGATAGTGGCAGGAAGCAGAGTGGGCCTACAGTGCCCCCTGGGGGAGTGGAGGCCATCTTCATCCTCCCATCCTCTGTTC
The DNA here is from genome assembly GCA_004027595.1 of Dinomys branickii. NCBI lineage: Eukaryota > Metazoa > Chordata > Mammalia > Rodentia > Dinomyidae > Dinomys > Dinomys branickii. The sequence goes on along the minus strand of PVLD010002446.1, from coordinate 129,303 downwards.
CTCCTGGGGCGCAGGCAGGGCAGACACTCCAGCTGTGAGTAATGCCTTCTGGGCAGGTGGGCTGCCCTGGAACCCAGGGTTGGCCAGCTGTGTGTGAGTGGATCTGACTCATGCGCAGGTCCCTATTGGTCCTACCCCCCACCTTCACTTACATCCATCCCTGACCTGGTGTCCACGCCCCCTAACCCGTCACACCTGTGTCCTGGAGTCTACCTAAGCCATACCCATCTGGGCCTGCAGAATCTCCCCATATGTGAGATCCTCAGATTCTCACCCCTCAGCGGCATGGTGCAGCCAGTCAGTGCGAGGCTGGACAGGGGTTCCAGGCTGAGTCCATCCTCAGTCCTCATGGCTGCTTCACAGGCTCAGGGCTCAGAGAGGCAGGGAGGGGCTGGGTCTTCCTCTTAGATGCTGTTTTCTTTGCCCAAAATGTGTGTAATGTAGAAACTTCTGTGTGAGGCCTCCTCTGGCCATGGAGGCCATGTGGGGAAGGGGCCAGCTGAGCCCTGCCCTCAGGAGGGTGCTCTGGATGTTGGAGGCTCATTCTGGGCCAAGAAGCAATGAGGCATTTGTAAGTGCTCTCTGCCATCTATCAGTGCCCCCTGGGGTACCATGAAACAAACCAGCACTCAGGTCACTGTGTCTGCCCAGGGCAGGTGTGGAGGATTCCTGCTCTCACTGCTGGGGGGGCCCAGGAGGGGCTGCTGGCTGTGTGTGCTGGTGATGCTGCAGGCCCCAGGTGTCCTTTCCAACTATGGTGTTTCTAGCAATATGAAGGATCTGCCAGCTTGGACCACTGTGAAATGTTTTATTTCTCCTATTTCCTGTTGGCAGTGACAGTCTGTGGCTGTCGAGACCTACTTGCCTCTGAGCTGTGGCTCACTTTGATGTTCACTGCCTTCTGTGGCCTCCTCCGAGGAAGCCAGGGCTAGAGTCTCAGGCCCTTGCCTTGCTGTGTGAGTGTCCTGAGGTGACCTCGCTGTCCCTCTGGCCTACCCTTGAACCAGTCAGAACCTGAACACACCCCACTGCTCTGGGCTTTATTCTGAGGTGGCTGTGGGTCAGGACATGAGAGCTGTGGAGCTGCCACCCTTCAAGGGGCAGGTGTTGGGGGAGCTCCACCTCTGGGGTCAAAGCAGCTCGGTGGTCTCCTCCCTGGTGCAGATGCTAGACAGTGCATGGAAGGGGCTGGCATGCTGGCCCGGGAGGGGCTCTGCGGGTGGGTACAGTCGTTACACAGGTCTATGGTGCACAGCCATCAGCTTGACCTTCACATCAGGAGCATTTGGAAGCATCAAGGGCTTGGAGGATAGTTGGGAGGTGGGCAGCGCAACCCTGAGCCAAACAAGGGCCTGGCTGAGGTGCTTAGGTCAGTGAGAGCAAAGGGCCTTGCCTACCAGAAATGAAGACCGTGGCTGGAGACCAGAGCTACCTGCCAAGGCAGGGCAGAGGCTGTCCTGCAGGACAGCAAGTCGGAGCAGCTGAGCCTTCCCAGGCAGTGGCTCAGGAGGAGGGTGGCTATGAGGGCCTGGAGAAGGAGCACTGAGCTTGATTGGGAGGAGGCTGAGGGCCACTTGGGCAGCACAGGGAGTGGATTTGGGGACGATAGGGCTGTGGGTGTGGGGTGCAGGCCTATCTCCCTGGGCTGTGAGCTGGAGTGTTACCTGCTGAGAACTTGTGCAAAGACTCCAGGTTGAGGCCAGGCGAGGATGAGACTGCTCAGGGGCCAGTCTGGAAGGCCCATCAGCTCTGTAGCTGGCTGCTACCCAGTGAGGCCGTGGCAGTGCTTCCCCTCGAGTGACCAGGACCCAGGACCAATGCTGGGCAGTAGTGGCTCTGTTGCTCAGTTGACTCCCAGCCTGTGTTGTTCTGACACTTCCAAACACCCACCCTCACCTGGGTCAGAGTCACTGGTCCCAAACCCGCCTTCCAGGCCCAGCTGTCAAGGCATGGGCTTGAGCTTGAGGAGCGGAGGGCCTGCTGGGATTCAGCAGATCACAGAAGGTGTCTTTCCCTCCAGAAATTGTGAAGATACCACCATGTGACAGGATGTCTGGGGACAGCAAGGCAGAGAAGCTCCACAGTCCCTGTGACCCAACATGGCCCATCACTATGCCTCTGCCTTTCCCGATCTGTGTACACACACTGCATGCATGCTCACGTATACACACACACACACACATACACACACACACACACACACACACACACACACACACACGCATGTGTACACTGTGCTCTGTGATTTTGTGCACATGTAGGGTCCACATGCATCCCAGACAAGCTCTCTGTCACTTCCAAGCAGAGGCTGGGCAAATGAGCTAAGCTGGGTCCTTAGGATACTGGGGCCATTGGGATAGCACACCAGGGCCAGGTGGGCTGTCCCTGGGTGTGAGGCCTTAATCCCCCTTACCCCCCACTGTGCAGGTCTAGGCCTTCCCCACAGAGCCAGTGGTGCTGGAGCCCAGGCCCCAGCCCCATATCTGCAGGGCCTGCAGGGGCCCACTGTGGAGCCCTGTCTGTAGGGAGCCAGGGACCCCGATGGGGCTCTCATCTGGGCTGTTCTGGGTCCCACCCATGAGCAGACCATGGCAAATAATTGGGAGGGCCGGGCCCTTTCCCAGCAGCTGCACAGACTTCCAGATCTTGGCTGAGCGCAGAACAGGCCTGAACCATATCTATAAGGTAATACAAGGTGCACAGACCCTGCTCAAGTCCTCTGTGGCCACCCAGCCTGCTGCAGTGAGTAGCCGAGGCCTGCCAAGGTGCCCTTCACCTCGTCAGCATCCTCTTCTCATGTGGAGTACTCAGTGTCCGCATTTGTGGATCTTAGAGTTCCAGCCTCTCCTGGGGAGCCACTGAGGCTTCCTGGAGACCTGGTCCTTTTCATCCTGGGTGGCCCAGCTCAGTCTGGATCTACCTGACAGCTGGCTCCTGGACACTTCCCTGCTTCTCTCGGGGGTGAATAGACAGGGAGTGCTCTTGGGGTCACCCTACCTTTCTGTGCTGCATGAGTCCCACCAGGGTAGCTTCTCACTGCCTTTCTCCCACGGTGAGGTGACTTTGAGTGACTTGTGCTTGAAAGATATGACTTGAGGGGACACTCACCAGCTCCTCTGGACATGAGAGAGCTCCCCCAAGGCCCCCATCTGCCTCCCTGTGCTCTCACATTAGTGATGCTTTGAGGAAGGACACAGTGGGCTTCAGTGGGAGGCCAGGGCACTGGTTCTGGAAGTGATCCCCTCTCTCCCCTCCCTGGGTGCAGCTTCTGCCCTGAGTCCACATGGCTAGAGCCTTGGGTGCTGTAAGAGTGGAGGGCAGAGGGAGAACCCCCTCCCCACTCCCCTCAGACACCCCACCAGTTGGGGTGTTTCTTGCAGAACCAGGCTCCCAGCATTCACTGATGCCTCACTGCAGCCAAGAGCCAGGCCTGGTGAGCGCTCCCTCCTGGACAGGGCCGCTGCAGGCACAGGTCTGCCCAGGGCGTAGTCTGCAGAGGCAGCAACATGGGTGGTACAGGGCCCAGGGAAGGCACTGCCTCCAAGCTCTTACTGGCTGGCCTGAGCCAAGCAGCAAACACAGCAGTGCTCCACAGGAAGCTGCTCCAGCAGTGCTGTGCACCAGGGGAAGGGTGCCTTCAGCCGCGGGAACCTACAGGAGCAGAGCTTCCGCCCTCTGACAGCCAGGGCCCCTGAGGCGAGCCTGGGGCACGTGAGTTTGAGCGCTTTGTGATCGGAGGGTGCAGCATCCAGGAAGAGAGTCCCTGGAAGGGCTCTGGGCCGGCAGCAGTTGTCCCTCTGCCTTTCTATTCAGCAGGCCCCCCACTGTTGCCTAGGAACCCCAGCCCTGGCAGCATTGCCTGGAATGGCTCCCTCCTAAGGCCTCCTGCACATGGCCAACACAGCCTCAGGCCAGCGCTATGGCCAGGCAAGTCCCCACAGCAGCTGTTTCCTGTGGCTGGAGGGTACAGCCCAGAACAGTAGAGAGGAGCTGGGCAGGAAGGACTCAGTGTTTTGCTCAGAATGGATGTCTGTGGCCTGGCAACCCTGTGACAGGGGCAGCGTCATCCCCAGTCACAGTGCCACAAGGCCATGCTGGAGAGGCTGCCCCTCGCCTCTGTGTTCTGGCTGCCTGCCCAGCTTGGTGAGTGCTGGGTCTCAGCCCGTCCAGCTTTGGGGGTCCTTGGAGGCCGTGAGATTATTCTTCCTTTAAGCACCAGACGTCATGCTGGGTTGGAGACATCACCTTAGCTCTCCCAGTGCCTCTTAGTACTGGACCTGGGGTCCCTGACACCTAGGGAATGCTCCCCTCAGCTCGGATGTGGCCAACCCCTTCCAACCCTCTTCCAAATGCAGCAGCTCTGCCTCCTAGAGGTAGATCTGGCAGTGTTTTCTCTTGCTTCCTCTGCTCTAGCCTGGTGAAAGCTGGATGAATGGATGGATGAACAAATGAATGAATGGATGAGGGAACAATTGAATGAATGAATGGATGGATAGATGCTTCAGAGTCCTAGCTTTGCTCAGAGTCAGTTCATATCCCCCAGGTATCAAATATCACATTCCTTGGATCCCTCGTTCTCTCCTTTTAGTCCCCCTGCCTGCCACTCTGGAGGGTAGTATCCGCAGAGCCGGAGGACTCCTGAGTGTCCTGAAGTGGAGGCGCAGCCAGCCTGCCAGTGCACAGAGCTGGCCAGTGGGAGAGGCCACTTGCCTGGAGACAGGGCTTAGCACCCAGTACAGACAGAGTCTCAGCTGCCGCCAAGCGCCTAAGCAGCCTTTTTGGGTTGGTGCTTGCTGTTCGTTTGCCCCTGCCACTTGTACACCCTGTGCTGACATTCAAGACCTGACAAATTTATCTGGAGTGTTTTTGTTTGGTTGGTTTAATTCTTTTGTTTCTTTGTTTTTTGAGACAGGGTCCCTCTATATAGTCTAGGCTGACTTGTGAGGACCCTTCTGCCTTAGCCTCCTGAGTGCTGGAGTTACATGTAAACGCCTCTGTCTGACTTTACTTGGAGATTGTTTTTAGAAGGGACAAGTCTGTGACAATTAAGCAAGGGTTTGTGGCTTAGCTGGCATAGCTCCTCTAACAGAGCCAGAGGGGCCACTTAGGAGACAGATAGGTCCTGGCCTGCTCCTGGACCTTAGGGCCTGGTGGGTAGGTTTGGGGCCTCCCTTAGGGTCTCCTGACCTTTACTTCCCTCCTGCTTCTAGGTCACCATCCTGGAAAGCCAAGTGTTCAACTTCCTGGGCTACCAGTGGGCACCCACCCTGGCCAACTTTGTCCACATCACTGTGGTCATCCTGGGGCTCTTTGGCACCATCCAGTACCAGCTGCGCTACATCATGGTGGTAAGTGCACTGTGGGTGGGTGACCAGGATGGGTTCTCCTCCATCACTGTCCTGTCCTGCTGCCCTCAAAGCCACCAGAACACACACTGATCCAGACCCCGGGCTCAGACTTTCCCTAGCCTGGAGTCTCAGAGTTCTGAGTTGGAAGAGATGGCATTTCTGAGGGCGCTTCTAGGCTTAAGGAAATCTCTGAGCTGAGCACCCCCAGGTGTCAGACCCCAGGAGCCCCTGACCCTGCTGTGGATCTTTCCCAAGGGGCTGTGCAAAAGCAGGCACCCCAACTGTGGGGCTCGCCTTCTCTTCCACTCCTCCCGTCTCCGTAGTATGCCACATGGGCAGCCCTCTGGGTCACCTGGAATGTCTTCATCATCTGCTTCTACCTGGAAGTGGGGGCCTCTCAAGGGTAAGTAAAAACAGAAGGGGACTCCTGATCAGGAGTGACACTAACGTGTGTGTGCGTTTGTTCATTGTGTGTCTCCCCATGGGGGTGGGGAATTGGTCAGATCACAGCTGTGTCCCCAGCACTGAGACCACCCCGGCCAAGCTGGTTCTTAGTAAAGTGGGAAAATGATTTGTGATCAGCAAAGGGTGTTGTGGGGTCAGCAGGCTGGGCCTCCAGCTACAAAGCACTCATGAAGACTTCCTAGAAGAGGGCCCTTGGAGCATAGGCAGTACGGTGTGGGGGGAGAGGCCAGCCTGGTAGAGGTGTGTGGGAAAGACACTGGCAGGGCGGGGCAGGGCCAGGGTGCAGGCAGGGCAGAGACCCTGCCCTACATAACCAAGTGTGTCTTTTGCCAGGTGGTTGGTGCTAGCCCACTTGGGCAAACCACGGGGCTGACAAAGCCTCGGGCTGGTGTTGGTGAGGCAGCTGCTCCAGGCACTTTGCAAGTGGCCCTGGGGCCAGGGTGGCATGGGGTTCCTGCTGCTCTCTGCTCTGATTGGAGCCAGCATAGATAGCCCACAGGACAGACCAGCCCTGGTTTGTGGCGCCACCAGGAGCTGCAATGGGGGAGGCTGAAGAGGCCAAACATGCATAGAAGGCCAGTGCTGGCTGGAGACTTGGGGATCTGGGTCACTGAGAGCAAGTCCTATGTCTGCGGGCACAGGAAGCCTCCCAGAGCATGGGGCGTGAGGGCTGAGGGCCGGAACCTGCGGGGATGAGGGGCACCCTTCCCTCCTCTGTTCTGACCAGTCCTGCCCTCCTGCCCCCAGGACAGTGAGCTGCTGACCTTCAACCTCTCCTGGCACTGTTCCTGGTGAAAAGAGCATGGGCCAGGCTGTCTGAATATGGGGGCATCCTCAGCTGGACTCAGGACCCTGCACGGCCAGGCCCTGGTGTCAGGCTCTGGCTGTGCCCTGGAGCCTGGCCACATGGAGGCCCTGCACAGTGGCCTGCAGATCCTGGTGGCGGTGAGTGGGGAGGACCACAGAGGGCTGTGGGGGGGATGGAGAGGATGTGAGGTGTTGAGGCCGAGCCTTTGCGGTGTGTGGAGGAACCAGCCTCTCTCTTGGCCAGGTTAAGGCCTCCTCCTGCTCCCTGCAGGTTAGGGAGTCACAGTGGTTCCCAGCTGGGTGCACACTGCAGGCTTCAACCCCAGCCTCCTGGTGCTGCTGTGGGCAGGCCTAATACCACAGCTTGTGGGGAGCAGGCTGGGATCTTCGAGGAGTCTTCTGCGTCCCCAGCTCCAGAGGCAGTGCAGGCCGGGGAGATGAGGCAGACATGAGCGGGGCTGGGACAAGGTAGGGACTCTGTGGTCTCTCGGTGGTCCCTGGGAGAAAACAGCGAGGAGATTTAGAAAAGAAGATGATATGAAAGCTGGGGTCAGGTGGAGTTACCTCTTACCTGGGGGCAAGAGGACTGAACAACCACAGTAGGGGCATTCATTTATACTCTTTTAAAGTTAGTATCATGCGGCACAAGGTTACCTATTGACTAATGACTGAAATTGTCCAGAGAGGATGTCTTTCTCAAGACTTAGGTTGCTTGACTATTTGAGGCACTCTGGCTCTGTCCGGCCCTCACACATATGATCAATATCCAGCTCCAGCGGCTCCCAACAAGTGAGTCCTGTTGTTCCTTAGGAACACGTTTGTTCCTAAGGAGGCCTGATGGACTTGGGCCTACCCTTGTGGGTTCAGAGCTTCCTACTCCCAGAGGTGCAGGGGCCTTGGGAACATCAGCTCAGAAGTTCTCATCTGCCTGGGAGAAGGGGAGGTGAGGCTGCACCTCCCAGAGCTCAGTGGGTTTGGCACAGGTGCCTGGTCTCTTTCACTCTGAGCTGCAGCCTGACAGAGACCAGAGTTTGCGGGACACAGTGAGGGGCCATGGTAGTCTGGCCCAGTGCTCTTGGTGCTGCAGGCTGCTATAGTCCCCAGGACTGCAAGTGAACCCCTCGAGGCCATGCGCTGCTTAGTGGAGGGCTGGATCCACCCACCCGCCCCCAGGAAGTCCAGCTTCCTTCTGCTGGCCCTCAGTGGTGCCATCCCTACGTGGCCATCTTCCTCTGTGTTCTTGTAGAGCAGACCCCTCCTGGCTGTGGGGTGCTACAGAGGACACCTCTGCTCTTTCCAAGACCCTACCATGCCCTCTGCTCAGCCAATGCCCCTTAAAATATGTCTCCGGTGTATCCCGAGTCCGTGGGTTGCTGCAGTGAGATAGCCCAAGCCTGTGGGCGGGTATGGACCCTATGAAGCTGAGATTGGGACATTGTCACACTGCTGGGGCCTGTAGCAGCACCTTGGGTCTGGTGGAATGCGAGAACCATGAGTCACCAACTCCAGGCTCTGTGCTGGGCAGGGGCAGCCCTGCAGGGAAGTGGCCAGTACACGTGGCCTGTGTTGCCCTCCCTCCAGTGTCCTGTTGGTCTCCCCACTGGCCAACTCAGGCAGAAACTGCCTCTGCCCACACTGCCAGCCAGGCTCCCATGGGTCAGGAGCAGGTTGCACCATGTTGCCTGGAGGGTGTAGGACTGACCTCTTGGACTCGGGCCCACCGGGCCTGACCTTGCCTGCTCTGGGGACCTCTCAAAGCTTCCACACTCTGTGAAGAAGGCTGTTTGCTTCCTGTTGGGTCTCTTACATTGTACCCTGCCCAACTTGAGGAGAAAAAACTCCAACAGACAGCCAGCCCTTTCAAACAGAAAGCCCCTCAGCTCGGGAGACTAAAGTGAATCTGTTTATCAGGATGGCTCCAGGCCTAGTTCTCGGGCTTACAGGATACCTCATGAGGCTACAGAATGCCACACAGTAAATCAGCAACATGCTGACGTCCTCCTGCACCTCCCTCTCCCAGAGGCACCAGACCCACCAGTCACCCCTGAGAAACATGAATTTTCCACCTTCCTCAGGGGAATTTCCCCTCCTATATCTAAAATAGTCCATAAATAGTTCCCCTTCCTTCGTTCTGGACAAACAGCTTTCTGGCCCTTGGCCAGGCTGCACCCAACTTGAAATAAAGATACCGCTGTTTGCTTCCATCCTGCCCGCCCTAGTGATCTCGGTCGCTACTTGGGGTCAAGCCTGACACTTCTCTCATAACGAGCTGGGCTGAGGTGGCCTCTGAGGTCCTGACAGGGCGACCTGGTCATGACCCTGGGCTCTGACTGCTCCCTGTCTTGCCTGTCAGCCTGACTGTGAGTCCTGTCACCCAAGGCTATGTTAGAGGTCACTCCCTCATGCTGGGTGACCTGGCCTGTGTGCATCTGCAGTGGCTCAGGATGTCCAGGCACCTGCAAAGGCAGTTAATGCTGACCTGACCCCACCCCTGGAGTCTTGTCTGCAGCTCATCCACACCACGGGTGCCTCCAAGTGCCTCCTGCATCCCCTCCCCCTTGGTCCCTTCCCAACACCCCACTGTCCTCACTGAGTGGACCGGAGGGGGAAGCAAGTGCTGCCTGAAGCAGAGAGCTCAGGAGCCGTGCAGATCCATCTATGGTTCCGTTTCACAGAGGAAGAAACTGAGGCCCAGGAGAAGCAGGCCCGTGGTGTTCCCACACACACCTGCGACAGTGCTCCACTGAGTGCGCCCCGCAGCCTTACCGCCGGCCTCTCGGCATCTTCCGGCTCCTGGGCTTTGTCTACAGCTGCTACGCGGTCAGCACGCTCGCCGTGGGAGAGGAGAACTGTATGTGCAGCCACAGCTCCAGCTGATGCCTGTGGGGGTGGCCGGGAACAGCGGGTCAGGTGACAGTCTGGGTCCTGTCCTTCAGCAGTGTGTCCATGCCAGTGGTAGCCCTTGCTCCCTGCTGCAGGTCCTGGCACAGCGGGGTGGGTAGTCCAGCCGCTCAGGAGAGAGGGTGGGCTCTGTACCAGGGGCTCCAGAGCTCGGTCACCCTCAAGGTTCAGTGGCTGCTGTCCTCAGGGCCAGGCCTGTCCTCCGATTCCACAGTGGTCCCAGGAAGAAGGTCTGAGCCCTTAGGGGCATGGGCCGCTCATCCTGCTGGCTGTGGACACTCACACCAGGCCCTCGGCGGGAGGAGGCCCTTTGGGTGTGTTGCTCTCTTCCCTCCACTGTGAGCCCTGTTCAACCTCCCGTTTGTAACAAAATGTGGTAGCGCTGCTGCGTCTCAGAAGGACCCTGCAGAAAAAGGGTAAGTCTGGTGGCAGCTCAGTGGAACCCAGGCCAGGGCTGGACGCTCTTGTGGACAGAACCTTTGCCAGGGCCTGAATGAAAATTCAGAGCATCGTGTCTGGGAACGGGGCAGTTGCCTGTGTCCCAGCCTCGTCCAGCCCTTGTGCTGCCTGGACCACAGCTGGCCTCCAGGAGGAAACAGCCTGCATGCTGATGCGTTAGGAGTGTTTTAAGGCAGGACTTGGCCCTGGGCCCAGAGGTGTACCCACTTTGCCCAGTAAGTCCCTGCCACTGTGTGAGACAGTGGGCGCAAGGGGCCGGTGATCAGGTCTGCAGATGTGACGGGAGGGAGGCTGGAGGGGCCTGGCCTGGTGAGGTACAGCCCCTCCGAGGCTGTGCTCGTCATCTGTCCCCTTGCTGGAACAGTGAGGCCTTCAGGTCTTCCAGCCGGGAAATCACACACACAGCCAGTACTGCAGTGGGATTCCTCCCAGGGTCTGAGGCCAGACCGGGCCTAGTTTGGGGCGGGGCCTGCCCTCCCCCTCCCTTGGGCTCCCTGTTGCCCTGGTGTGTGGGGGGGCTCTGCCACTGTGCTCCCTTTCTGTTCTGCCATCTCCTCCATCATTTGGGTTTTCTTTTATTTGGGTCTTAATTTCTTTCAGTTGATTTCGTTGGTGGATTTGATCCATTTCCTCTGTACCATGTTAATGAAAAGCCATCCAAGTTCTTGCGCAAGCAGCTGCATTTGTAAGTATGGCCCGCTAAGTCTGCACCGAGGCTGGTCTGGCCGATGGGGCAATTATAGTGTGAGGCTTCTCTCCTTGAGTGGTCTCATGAGGCATCCATCTGTCTATCTGTCTGTCTGTCTGTCTGCCCATCTGTCCATCCATCCATGCATCTGTCATTCACCTGCTTCCCCTTTCTAAGACAAACCTCATGTCTGGCTGAGTTAGTTACCAGGACTGAGTTAGTAACCAGTACTAGTTACCAGGCAGCGCCAGGACTCAGTCCTTCCTCCCAAACTTGGAGCCCAGCAGTGATAGTCTGTGGGGATCGGGTCCTAGGTCTGGGTCCAGGGGGTGGTAAGTGGCAAGTCACTTCCCAGGAGTGTGACTGAGTGATTCTCTGGGGGCTTCACTGTGGCAGGAAACACTGGTGTCCTACCTTTGAAGGATCACACTTCTTTTCTAGAAGTTAGTGCTTGTAGCTCTGCAGACCCCAGACCTCGGGGTAGGATGGCTGGTCTCCCAACCCACCCTCTGATGTAGCTTTGGCACACAGGCCTGTCCAGAGCAGTTACAGACTTTGGGGTCAAACAGGGGGTCTGGTGGTCCTTCTGTCAGGAGCATGGCCTCTCCCGGCTACCCAAGCCCTCTGTGGCATCCTCTGGCTGCCCTCTTGGCACCCTCTATCCCTCCTGTGAGTACAGGCCTGCCACAGCCAAGGGTCAGCAGAGGTAGCCAGAGTCCAGCTCCCAGGACAAACGTGTAAGGAAGTAAAGACCTGGCACTGACCACGGCTGGAAGGGTGGGTACCTGCCTGGAGCCTGGGCTGTGGCTGGGCCTGGCAGACCTCGATGATGGCACAGACCTTGGGGTTTTCCTACAGGGGAAGCTTGGGTAGGTAGGAGGACCCAGGCTGAGCCCCTCACTCTAGGCTTGGCCCTGTTGCAATATATTTGGCTGGAGTGAGCAGAAGTCAAGACCCCAGCTTGCCCTGGGGAAGCAGGAGCCCAGCTCCTTGTCCCTGGCCCCCCTTTGCCAAAGGCCAGGAAAACATGTATTTCAAGCTCTCCAGAGGAGGGGACACAGCCCTTCCTAACTCCCACCTTGCCTGTAGGCCTGCGTAAGTGAAGTGGCAACCAATCCTGTTCCTGGGACCTGCAACTTTGGCAGCTGCCAGTAATGCCTTGGAGACTCTCAGCCCTGGGCCCCTGTGGCCTCCTGCCTGCCCTGCGGTCTTCAGGTGACCACCAGCACATCTCATGCCATCCTGGACTCCAGCCAGGGCAGTAGGGCCAGGGCAGGGTTGGCTGCAGTGCGGAAAGAGTTTATAATGTCCTTTTTCTAAAAAAGAAAAAGACGAAGAAAGAAAAAAAGGGAGGCGAGACACTAGAGAAAATGAAGGGAGAACAAGAAAGCCGCACCCCAGCCTCCTTGGCCCACACTGCGACTTCCGCTCCACCCACAGCAGGGAGGGGCTGTTTTCTGAGGAGCCCCTCCTTGGGTGTCCTGCCCAGGCTGGCTGGACCCACCGGCTATGGCCTGCAGCCAGGGGAGAGGAACAGACCCCCCCCGGAAGTCCACCTAAGCCACTGTGACCTTTTGGGACCTTGACCAGATACTGTGTTCTGCCCTGCCAGTGCCCTTGCCCTGGCAGAACCGCAGCCCCATAGGAACCGAGTTTGGTGGAGCCCTGATGCTCAGCTAGGCACCCCTACTCGTCCCAGCTCAGAGGAGTGCTACGGCCACCGCACAGGCTGAGGCTCCTGTGACAATGGGGGGCACCGCTCGGAAATAGGGATCTTGGGCAGATAGTCCCGAAGTGTCCAGGAGTAAATAAAAAGGACATGGCCCACAGCCCAACCTTCCCTGCACTGTGGAGCTCGGTGGGAAGGGGCCATCAGAAACAGGGTCCTGGAAGAGGTGCCCAAGGGCAGCTGGCTCTGTGGAATGCTGAAACAGCAGGAGTAGGGAGGATGGGGGGGCAGGAAGCGGGGAGAGTCTGAGGAGCAGCCTGGAGGGGGTGCTGCCCTGCTGATGAGAAGCGGGGCTGGGGTGAGTGGGGGACAGCTGGGCTCTAGAACCCAGCCAGAGCTGAGCAACATCCAGAGGAGACCCTTTAACATATTTATTTTCAAAAGTATCCAGACAAGCCAGGTGTGGTGGTGCACACCTGTAATCCCAGCAGTCTGGGAGACCAAGGCAGAAGGATCACAGGTTCAAGCCCAGCCTGGACAACTTAGTGACTTAGTAAGACTCTGCCTCCAAATTTAATATATACATATATTTTTAAAAAGAACTGAGGGTGTAGCTAAGTGCAAAGGCCCTGGTTTCAATCCTCAGTAAAACACACACACAAACACGCACACACACACACACACACACGCACACACACACACACACACACCCAAGCAGCTTCCATGAAGCCACTCCCCAGGCCTAGCAGGCTTCCTCCTCCATGCTGGCCTGTGGTCCAAGAATCAGGGCTAGGCAGGTGGATGACAGCTCTGCTGTCCTCAGCAGATACCTTGTATGGTCTGGCACAGGCTGAGGCCAACAGGGTGCCCACCTGGTAGCCCACCTGGCCAGCTGCAGCACCTGCAGGGAGAACAGAAGGCAGGGATGAGTCTGGTTCCACTCAGGCTAGTCCACTGAGCCAAGGCGCGGGCTTCCAGGGAGCTCAACTGTCACTTTGTTCCATCAGAAAATCCTCAAATGCATCTCGAGGGCACACGGGCTTTTGGGAGTCCTGAGAAGGTCATGGCTCTTGTCCCTCAACAAATACAGGGGTTCTCAGCCACTTCTGCAGTAACTCATGGGTTCCCGCCAAGCCCTGCTAAGGTCTGAGGTGCATGCTGGAGCTCTGGCAAACCCCAACCCCACCCTTGGTTCCCCCACAGACTTCCCCTTGGCCTGGCTGACCTCTGGATGCCCAGCTGGGAGGAAGTGTCAGCCCCAGGCACTGCTGGGGCTGAGCTGAGGACCTCTGCACTGAGAGGAGGAAATAGGATTGGCCACAGCCGCCTTGGTGCTGCTCGGGGGTTGAGGACCGCAGAAGTTAGGACCACTCAGGGCACATCCGGGGGCACTTACCTGGCCTAGGACAGGAAGGTGCGCACGCAGCTGAGGATGGGCGCCCTGCAGATGGGGCACAGCTGCAGGCTGGGGGCACACTCTGCACAGACCAGGTGGCCGCATGGCACGAAGACAACTGACACAGAGTGGTCCAGGCACACCTTGCATCGCCTCTCCTCCTGCAGCCGCCTCAGCTGCTCCTGTGCGTCCCCAGCTGTTGGGGCTGGAGAATCCACCAGCATGCTCAGGGGCTGGGCTCGGATGCCTGCTCAAGGGGGCAGGCTTGTGACATGGGCCCCCTCTCTGTAGGCTGATGAGGGGCTGGCACCCACCAGCCCCCATAGGTGCTCTGTGTCCTCCATCCTGACTCGCCCTAGACACGGGAGGCTGGACCCACCCCAGTCCCTGCCCCAGGTGGACCTCGGCTGCACCTGGCTCTCTGCTGTCTTCAGGCCAGATCTCTCCTCTGGGTGGGAGTGGCTCAGGGGCCCCACGGTCAGGAGCTGTGGGCAGTTAGGAGCAGACTGGAGGCCTTGCCCCTGAGGAGAAAGTAAGGCCCGGCCCAGAGACAGGTCTGGCAGCTGGCAAGGTCCAGTTCTGACCAGGAGAGCAGAACGACACGACTGTGGTGCACCCTTGCTCCCTCCACGCAGGACAAGCCTAGGCTGGAGGCTTTCTGGAAGGAACATGGAGGTGCCTGCCCCTCTGGTGAGGGCACTTTGCCCATCTGTCCCCATAGGCAGCAGCCACAGTGCTGCGTACTGGGGTGGTGGTGACAGCTGTGCCCAGAGGGATGAGCAGGTGGAGGGACAGGACGTAGGCTGTACCCCAAGCGGTGGAAGTACCTGTAGCCCTTGCTGCCCACTCCCTGTCTTCTTCCTGAAACAGGTCAGCCCCTAGCTGTGATGGGGATGTGCTGGGTGAAATATCTGGGTGCTGATCCCACGCTGACCACTCCTGCCTGCCCCTCGCGTCTGCAAGGCAGAAAGCAGGAGAGGGCAGGGCTTTCTAGTGCCCTTTGTCGGCACCTGCCTGGGGTCCACGTCTTGTGAGGCAGAGCACGAGGTCAGATCCTCTTAGAGTAAGGGGGCTGCATGCCCAGAAGTGCCACCGTCATGGGAGGACTGTCCAGCTGCGGTTGCCCACTAGGACAGCGTGGGCTGCGCCCAGGGCTCTCACCTGTGGGGGGAGCAGGGGCCACATCTTCTGGTTCTTCCCATTGGTCCTGTTAGGAGACATTGTCCTTGGGTGAGCAGTTGTGCTTGGGGTGTCACCTTCTGTTACGGTTGATACATTGTGTCAACTTGGGGAGTTTGGAGGTTTAGCTGAGTAACTCAGCAGTTGTAGATCTTGGGGTGAAAAGGACATGCCCTTACCCTTCTGGGATGTTGTTTATTGTGTTAATCTGGGAAGTTTAAAAGGTTAACTATGTGATTCAGCAGGAAGCCAGGGTGCTTACTGTGTGTACATCCTGAGCCTGTGGAAGAGGAGGGCATGGAGACTGTGTGAGAGCTACACACCCCCTGGGTGGGGGTAGGCTGTTTACAAGGTAGGGGAGAAAAGCAGGCTGCTTGCAGCCATTCCTCCCCTTTTGCTGGTTTTTTTGCTGTGCTCTGCTGCCATGAACTGTTGCCCTCTGCCATGTGCCACTCTGCCTCAGAACCAGCCAAGTATGGACTGAAACCTCCACAAACTGTGCACTAAATAATAAATAAACCTTTCCTTTCTTCATTTTGGGTGTTGGGTATTTTGTCTCAGCAACAAGAAAAAAGTAACCAAGACACCTTCCATGAGTCCTGGGGAGTGGCAGACTCACCCAGGAGCTGAGCAGCGGGGAATAAGCTTCTTGGACACTGTGGACAAAGCCCCTGCCTTTGGACTGGAGCAGGAATCGGCACCTGAAGAAGTGCAAGTCCCCAGTTAGGGCCCCACTGCTGAGTGCAAGCATGAGAGCCCTTTGGAGCTGAGGCCAAGTGTGGGGCGCCTACCCTTGGGCGCTTGCTGGGCAGGCTATCTTGGAGGCAGACCCTGGGCATCGGGAGGCCTGGTGGCAGAAGAATTTCCCCCCACAGCCCTTCTGGAGAAGGGGCCAAAGTGGGGATACCTGGTGTTCTTGAGGGGCTCCCCGAGGCCCTTCCCAGCCCAAGCCCCGGAGTCAGACCAGCCCTTACCTGGGGAACCACTTGGCATGCTCAGTCCAGGGGTCGTCCCCATGCTCCCAGCTCTGCAGGCCCCCACAGCAGAAGAAGCACCTCACTTTGTCCTGCTGACCTGTGTGCAGCAGAGACACTGCCCAGCCCCTACACGTGGTGGGAGCCCTGCCTGGGGTGACCCCTCCAGGGCTGTAGGAGCTGGGGTGCACTGGGGGCACAGCGGCGGTATCTTTCCTTCCAGGAAATCAGTGAGGGGCAGGGTGCCCTGGGGCCTGGTGTGTGACTTCGTGGCGCCTCACTGGTCTCAAAGGGGAATGGGAATAATGTGGGGCTTGTGCCGGGAGGCAGAGGGACGTTCAGGGAGGGGTTGAGCTAGCCTTGGCACTGCTCACAGAGCAAGTGGCCTGAGGAGCCCAGGGAGCCTGGGATATCTGTAGCCTGGGAGCTTGGGGGTCCCCCTTGGGGTCCCCAAGATGGATTTCCAGTGATGGGAGGAAAGGGGTGTCCCCTAAATGCCATCCTGGTACCAGGCTTGGTTTTAGGGGCTGCCTCCCTCCCTTGTCTTCCCCCGGGGGTCCCACTGCTCACTATAGGTCCTGCCTCTTCTGAAACAAAGGTTGCAGCCCCACAGCAGACACTGGGGCCCACAACCCCCCCACGTCACCCCACCTCCACCCACTGACCCTCCCTCCCAGTGTCCAGCCTGGCCTCTTGTAGACAGTACCCACACAAGGACTCCCACGCAAGGGCCCTCTGGGCCCTACTACTGTGCCCTGCAGCTAGGGAGGGGCAGAGCCGGACCTGCAATGCAGCCTAACCATGCTGCCACCGGTGTGGGCAACTGGAGTGGTCTGTGGAGGGTCCCTGTTCAGAGTCAGACCCAAGCCTTAGCCTAGCTTGAGGCCTGCAGGAACTGTTCACAGGCTGAGCATTGGGTGATGCTCCTGCCTGCATCCTGACTTTGTCCCCTAGCCCTCTGCCACCCTGGGATGTGGTGTGGGCCCTGATGCTACTGCCCACCTTACAGCAGCCTCTATCCCTACAGACCCACCTGGACCATGTGCAGCCACAAGCCCACAAACCCTACATGCTGAGGTGCCCCGACCAGGGCCAGAGTGTCCCCCCCATGCACATGGGTTCTTGTCAGTGGGTCCAGGAGGGTGGGCACCGGCGTGTGGTCAGAGAGGGATTATAGGACCCCAGTCTTCGCTGGGCAGGACCCCCTGTGCGGGGATGGGCAGGTCCTGGGGTTGGAATGGACTGGAATAGTACCTGGTCCTCAACAGGAAGGACTCCCCTGACCCGCCACTCACCTGTGTGGAAGAAGCCAGCAGCAGCCAGTAGCTCGGGCTGAACCCCAGTGGCCAGTGGCCAGTTGCAGAAGGAGGCCAGCCGCAGCTCCTCAGAGCCCATCCCCGGGAAGGCAGGCTGCGCAGACGGGGGGGCCCCTGTCCCCTCCTCTTCACCCTCCTCTGTCAGGGGGCGCAGCTGGCCCAGGATCTGCCCATCCACATGGTCCTGGTACAGGACATGGGAGCACTGACAGGGATGTCCACGCTGCTCTTGCCCAGGGTCATTGCTAGCCGCCCAGTGGTCTGGCGCTGGGTCAGAACACGAGCACTTGGGCCTGCCCTCAGGCTCCATGAGAGAACACCAGGCCTGCCGCAGAGATTTCAACAGCCCTGGGATGTGCCGAGTATGCCCGTCTGGCTTGCCTCGGGGTTGACCCTGGGCCTCCCTGGGAACAGCAGTGGCCTCTATCTTGCCATAGATGACTGGATGAGGGAATGTCCAGGGGGCCCAGCCCTTTCTGGAAGGGACCAGAGTGACAGTTGGGTCATGTGCTCTCCGCAGCAGGGCATCACAAGGCCCTCTAGTGGGGGCCACAGCAAGAGCAGTGGAGGGGCACAGGTCCTCCTCCACCCCACAGGGCAGCTAGCAAAGGAGGCGGAGAGGAAGGACATGGAGCACAGGGGTCCCTACAAGGGCAGCCGCTGGGGGCCGGCCTGAGCCTCCAGGCAGGGCATGAAGCAACGGGCACTGTTGCCAGGGCCAGACAAGTACATCTGGAAGCAGACCGTGGATGCTCAGGTGAGGACAGGGCGCTTCACCATGAGTCCATGGAGGGGGTAACACCCAGGGGAGGACTGGCCACAGGGCACCTGGTTTTGGTAGGGAATGCAGGATGAGAGATAGTTGTCTGAGTGCCCCCCACCACCCTGGGAGCATATGCATTTCTCTGCGCAGCCCAGAGCCGCACAGCAGGAGGGCACAGGGATTGCAGAGCACCTCTCATCTTCTGGCCATGAAGATTCTAGGCCTTTCCCATGATTCCAGGGAAAGAGCCAGACCTCAGCTGCTCCCACCTTCAGCCTCCCTGAGTGGAGGACAGTGTGACCCTCTGTATGGTTTGGGCTGGGAAGGCAAAGGTGAATGCTGGCCCCAGTGCAAGGTTTCCATGGAAACTGGAGTCCCCAAGTTTCACTGTGACACCAGAGATGCCTCTGGAAGAGCTGCCGTTCTAACTCCCTATGCCTGCCACACCAGCACTATCCAGATGCTCACTGCCTTCCTTCCTGGCGCTTTGTGGAGCCCCCTGGTGGGCTCAGCTCCTCTCTGCCTCAAAGCTGGCCCACCTCCTTCAGGCTCCGCCAGTTGTTGCAGGTCTGGAGGAGCCTGAGGTTTGGACTGTTTGCTATGTGCCCAGGTCTAAGTCACTGTCCCCAAAGTCACCTGCTTGCACCTGGTACAGGGACTCCCACGGGCTTTGATCACACCTGGTCACCAGCCAGCTCCAGCTCAGGGGTTAGTGTGATGGGGGGAGGCAAATCCCCAGAGAAACCCACGCTCCCAAATGGCTGGGATCAGAGCCCTGGGACCTGGGAAGAGGCGTCAGGGAAGACCAGAAGGGGCATGGCACCTCCTGCTTCCCAGCCCCGGAGCCCTGGTGCTGGGGTGCCTGCTCAGCACGGCGAGTTTTAAAACAGGAGTAGGGGAGAGGGAAGCAGCCCTCAGCAGGACCCGCACTTTTCCAGGGGCGGGGTGAAGACCATTGCTGAGCTCAGTGGGGCTTGTAGAAAAGTGCTCAGCTAGTCCAAGCCCTGGGCCAGTGCCTGCCTCTGTGACTTACTTGTACTAGCTGCTCAGTCCTGAGGTTGACCAGCTCCCTGCAAGACCCTCAGGCCCTCTCCTCTCAGAGGCTGGAGCCGCCTGTTCCTCTGTGAATTAAGACAGAGTTGTGGCGAAACCTGCTGCACAAGCTGGGGCCTTCCAGGCTCGAGAACACTGCTGCAGCCCAGGCCAGGGCAAGGCTTAGGGCGAATACAGATGAGGGGTGCTCGGGCTGGCCACTCAGCAACTGTGGGGTGCCTGTGAGGGCGGAAGGGAGTTAGGCCGGGCACCGAGAGGAACTCCTCAGCAAGCCGATCCAGGAGGGGTGAAAATCGCTGGGCCTTCACCCTCTCAGCAAAGTGCCTGGTTCTCTTGGGTCGGGCAGAAATCTCAGTGACCTTTGGCCCCTGCACAGATTCACGGACTAGTGACTTAGTCCCCAGTGTGGCAGTGTTCAGATCGGGGCCTGGAGAGATGGTCAGTGGTTAATCCATCAGTGAGAAACCATCTGCTGCCATGGCTGGGAGGTGACAGATGCAGCGTTGGCCCCTGGCTGAGGGAGGGGGGCATGGGGCATGACCTTGGACCGGCACCGATCTCTGGCCCGCTCCTCCATCCTCGGCTCTCCTGCTCTCTCTCCATTTCCTGACTGCCTGAGGTGAGCAGCTGTCTTCTGCCACACCTCCACTGTGGTGCTTCCACCCGGCTGGAGCACTCATGAGCAACAGCTCCATGGCTAGGCACTGAAAGCCCGGAAGCCAAGAGCCGAATGAACCCCTCCTTCTCCAGGGAGTCTCCCTCAGGCATTCAGTCACAGTGACAAACAGTGGCCATCCCTGAGGCTATGGCCACGTGGCCCCCACCGACTCCTGAGTTCACTCTGTATCTGGGGACCCTTGAGGGACAGGGAGGTGCCCGTCTCTTGTCTTCTTGGGGCCGGGACAGGGTATGTGGTTTCTATTACTTCAGAAAGTTCCAAACTCAGACCACTTTTCCAATTTCAAAATGGAAAGAAAAGGAAACTCCGTGAGGCCGAATGGTGGGAGCTGCGCCGTGAGCTGACCCATAGTAGACAGTGCAGCCTCCAGGGGCTGCTCCTCTCGGGCGCTCCCACACCCCTACACCCAGAGACACAGAAGAGCGAGAGGCCTGGCAGACGCTGCAGCTTCTGCCAAATGTGGCTGTGGCTGAAATTCCTGAAGCCGGAACTATCCATGTGTGCTTAAACCATTACATGCTCATTCCAGAAAGCTCGGGAATACTGAGAATACAGAGTGAAAACTACTGCAGGGCCTGCCTCTGTGGGTGGCATCAGATGCTTCTGGATTCACCGTGGGTATGGGGCCTGGTGCTGCACTGCAGCTCTGAACCAACACTGACTTCAGACAAGCACTGCTATTTCGTCTTGCTGCGTCCTTCCAGACGTCCTTTCAGGGAGCCTGCATACCTGCTGCGCTCTTTGGCTCTGGTCTCATTCTGTGTTGCACCTCAGGTTTTTAGGACGAGGAAGCCCCATGGGAACCTAGAGGGCCCACCGGGACCACTTGTCCTTCGAACCTGACCACCAACCTCCTTGGGAAGGAGGCACTGGAGGGTGGGGTGGAGAACCCCAGTTCGGGCTGGCCTTGGATTCACAGGGCTTCGCTGCTGTGGCCGGGGCAGTGCGTTCCTGCTCTCCTGAATGGCTGGAGCCAGCTGGGTGGGTGACAGCCCCCATAGTGAGTGAGCTCCCTACGTGGAGGCCTGGGTGATGAGGGCTGGCCTTCTGATGCAGGCGAAGACTTGCTTCTCTTGGGCACATCCTCCCGGCAGCTCCACTGCCCTGGGGCCGCAAGCTCCCAACTAATCGAGCTCTGGTTCTACTGGAAGGTGGCCGGGCCGGCTCCCCAGGGCCATATTTCTGCACTGCATTGGGGTTTGGGGAGGGAGCTTCAGAGAAATGCCTGAGCCATCACCCTCAGGGGCTCTTGCTTTTCACTTGTCCTCCAGCAATGCTTTGTGAGTTATTAGTGCTTTAGTATAAGCAGGTCTCGCCTTTTCAGGAAGGGTATATTGGGCAAGGCTGGGATTAATCTGGAATAAGAGATGGGGCTGAAACAGAGCCTGGGGAGGGCCAGATAATCCGAGGCTAAGGGGAGGGCAGTTTTTGTTTCAGTTAGATGCTACTTTGCTTTAGGAGACCCTGGGAGGGCCCTAACTTAAACTGCGCCAGTCCCGGCACTAAGTGCACAGTGTCAGGCCCTCTCAGAGTCTCACATCACCTGTGATTAGACATGGAACTTGCGCCATTTCAGAGGTGAGGAAACTGAGGCACAGGGAGGCACGCAGGGTTTGCTGTGAGCTCAGAGGTAGGAGGGCAGAGACCAGGGAGGCAGAGCACAGCTGGGCTACACAGGCCCAGGGCTCCATTTGGCTCCCCAAGATCTGGGGACCCTGGGGACCCTGCCCATCTGTGGGTAGAGCCTCCTAGGGCTCCAGCCTACCTGCCTGGGCCCCTCCCTAAATTTGCTCCCCTGGAAGGAGCCTCAGGGCCCACACAATAAGGAGTGGGGGCACTGGGGTGCCCGCCTCTCTCCTGGCCAAGGGCCAGGCACGTCCACTGGAGCAACTGAGCTGCCCCCTTCTTTTCTGTATTCCCAGAGCAAGGGCTCCAGGGACTGCAAGGCCAGATGTGTGAATCCCCTGGAGGGACTCGGGCCTCTAAGCCTGGCGAGGGCGTGGTGTGGGGTAAGTGGTGGGCCAGGCGGGAGCAGAGTGCCCTGAGGTGGCTTGCCAGCCACACCCACCTGGGACCCTCAGGCCCCCAGAGGCAGCCTCTGGTGGCCCGTGCCATCTGTGACCTCTCTCAGATGAGGAGCTGCAAGCTGAGCTCCCCACTGACGCCCAGAGTGACCAAGTTGGCACTTGAAGAGCTACAGAAAAGCTTGGACCAGAGGGTACATGGTCCCAGAGGGTGAGCACAGCAAAGCTGTGTTATGGGATCACCCAAGCCCACATAGCCCACCCTCAAACAGCCTGGGCTCAAACGCTATGAGGAGGGGCCACTGCAGATGTGAGTGTGTTCCTGAGGCCTGTCTCCCTGGGCTCCTCCCAGGCCTGGGGACCCAGTGTCCAGCCACAGGAAGAGCACTGGGCAGCCTTGCTCCTGAGGGCTGGAGAGAACCCCAGACAGCCTTAAGAGGCCAGCATGGGGCATGTGGGAAAGGCCAGCACAAGGCAGTGTGGGCCCCACTGGGGCTTCTCCCCACAGGCTGGGCTACACTGGGCAGGCCAGGATGTGAATTTGGTTGCTTGGGGGACACAGTTGGGCAGCTTTTCCTTGAGTGCAGCTGTCTGGTCTGTACCTCTAGGTATCTGAAGTGGCTGCTGGCTGACATGGACCCTTTGAGTCAGCCGTTATTTCGTGGGCACGTGTGGCCTGGCTGGGTTCCTCAAGCTTACACAGCATTGCTGTGCCTGGCTCCCTCCTGCCCCTCTCCTGAGTCCTGGTGCCTATGAAGTTTGGCAGAGGACATGAGCCACGGACAGACCAAGGGCCCCTCCCAGGGCTGGGTGGGGCGGGGGAGGGTGGCATTCTTTTCCCAAATATCCATTGACCAACCTGTTGTGACTTGTGGCACCAAACTCCAGCCTAGGAACTCAGGTGATTGTTAGGTTCAGCCTCAAGAAGGGCTGGATCAAGGAGCTCCTGGGCCACAGGGGCCCCAGGGAGGGAAGCAGAAGTAGCAGGCTGCAAGGGATAAACCTGGAACTGCTTGTCCCCACACCAGTGAAGCAGAGTTGTCATGGTGAGCAGATCACAGGGGCTCTAATCCTCACTGACCATCAGGCTCCCTTGGAATTCCTGGACATACAAGTCCCAAAATCTGCCCCCAGGGGACTTTACTTCCTTTGAGCTGGGAGATAGGTGTGCTCTGCTCCTGGGATGTGAGGACCATCCTGGAGCAGGAATACCTGGGGGCTGAGCCAGGCTTCCCCAGACACACAGGCAAGCTGTTTGTGGCCACTGGAATTTTATTAAAACTAAAGTTGAAAATGCAGTCCTCCAGCGTCAGGTGCGCAGAGGCTGTGCTGACCCACGGCTGCTGCAATAGCAGCTTAGAAGGCGACTGCCCAGCCAGACCCTGATGGGGGGAGCCCTCCGCCCTCCCTCCTCTCTGTTGCCTCCAGCTAGTGAAAGGGACATCAGAGCTGGGAGGGCACTGGCGTCCTAACTCCTGAACTGGAGTTCCCTCTCCTGGACATAGAGCAGGCAACAGCACAGGGTTGGCGACCAGGGACCTTGGAGAT
Source organism: Dinomys branickii (assembly GCA_004027595.1). Taxonomy (NCBI): domain Eukaryota; kingdom Metazoa; phylum Chordata; class Mammalia; order Rodentia; family Dinomyidae; genus Dinomys; species Dinomys branickii. Next base: position 106,034 of record PVLD010002446.1, on the reverse strand, counting down.
GAGATTTGGTAGGTTTATGTCCAGATGGACCAGGCCCAGCACAGACCACCAAAGTCATGAACTGCTGGGCCCCATGCCAAGCTGAGTGTGGTGGCACACGTCTGTAATTCCAGCATTTGGAAAGCTGAGGCAGGATGACGGCCATGAGTTTGAGGCCAACCCCAGCTACACAGTGAGTTCAAGGCCAGCTGGACTACATATTGAGATCTTATCTCAAAAACAAACAAACAAAAAACCCCCAAGCAAACCAAGTGTTCTCAGGATGGGCACAAGATGCCAGGGAGTCACCAGCAACTCTGGAGTGAGGGGAATGAGAAACAGCATGTTAGGTAGGTTGTGTGTGTGTGTGTGTGTGTGTGTGTGTGTGTGTGTGTGTGTGTGACACAGAGAGAGAGACAGAGACAGAGAGGGACAGAGACAGAGAGAGAGAGACAGAGGAAGAGGGGCTGCAGGCCTATGAGGATGTAGAGGTGAATGGGGCCAGGGCTGGAGCCCTGGGCTGTGCTGAGGCGTGAGGCAAAGAGAGATACCAGCAGGCCTGGGCAAGCTGAGGTCCTCACTGGGGGTCAGCTTGGGCCTGAGGGTGGGTGTTGCCCTTTGGCATTGTGGTCAGGATTCTCAGGTGCAGGTGAAGAAAGTGAGCGTCAGAAAAACACACATTGGTTTCTGTGGCGAAAGCACAGAGGTGGGCACCTGAGGCTAGGTTGGATCCAGGGGTCCAAACTACCTTGTTCTTCGCCTGCTTCCACACCTGTGTGGCCACCGCTGCTCTGCTCACAGCTTAGTGACACCAGGGAGAAAGTGTCTCATGTTCTGGAAATGCAGCCACTGTCCTGGGCAGGGCTCAGGCTCAGAGCAGGCCCAGGAAAAGCACATACTACAAGCCACAGGGGCCGAGGGGATGCCCTCAAACAAATCAGGATATGGTGACAGGACGTACTGGCTGATATAGTAAGCTAGGCCGGAGACCCAGGTGGAGACTACACATGTGGAGGAGGGGCGCCCCCTCTCCAAGACAACCTACCCAGCCCAGAGTGCTCCCTGGTAGGGGGCTGCTGTGTTTAGGGCAGGCAGGGCCCCACTCCAAGTTACTATGCAAGAGTGGCCTCCCAACCCCTACCTGCCCGGCCCACCTGTCCCACAGATCTGACACTGGAGCACCCTCAGGCCGCCTCCAGCCCTACCGCTGCCTTTCCACTTGTTTTGGGCCTCATCTTTCCCAGGCCTGGCCCTGTGCCACCCCCTCCCCGGTTGCTCACCACAGTAGCTCCATGGTGCCCTCCCGCTGAGCCCTGCGGCATCCTGAGACCTGGACATCTTCCAGACCCAGGGCCCATTCTTGGGGTGTGATCTGTGCAGTCACAAAGGGCCCTGCACCCAAAGGTGCTGCAACTGCTGTCTGGACATCCTCCATACTTTTGTCTCAGAATTTGTGTTTTATAAGCACTGTCTGTTGAGGCAGGGGCCTGAGCCGGGGCTTGGGGTGCAGCCTTGCTGAGCACAACCTCATCTCCACCTCCTCTCCCCTGGCTGGTTCTATTTTTTTTTTTTTTTTTTGGCGGTACTGGGGATCAAACTCAGGACCCTGCGCTTGCTAGGCAGGCGTTTATTCCACTGAGCTATATCCCCAGCCCCTCTGGCTGGTTCTTGACCCAGTGACCTCTGCCAGGAGGAACCTGAGTGGGGCCCAAGAGGGATCAAGGTCAGGCAGGTGGCTATGGTCTGTGAACCTGAACTTCCCCTGCTTGAGGGAGTGTGACATTAAACAGCCCATAAAAACGCCAGTCACACCCAGAGAGCTGGTGAACAGAGTGAAGCCTTTTCCTGTGTTTGACCTGCGGCACCTCATTTCCATCCTGTCCTACAGAGAACTTCGGCTGACTGCCCTCTGCCCCACGGCCAGGTAGAGCCTCTCTCTGCTGAGCGGGGCACCTCTCACAGCTCCCTGCATGGCTGGCTGGAGGGCAGCCTGAGGTGGATGCTCTGCAACAGCCCATATTGCCAATGTCTACTGCATGGCCAGTCCATGGCCAACAGCACACATTACTGCAGCACACATTGTCTACATTGTGCTCAGCCTTGGCCTTGAGCTGCTGCCCTCGAGGCATCTGGGCCCCAGATCACCTGGCGCTGTCCTGGGGACACGGTGTGTTTTGTGGTGAGAGAAGGTGCTCTCGACAAGGTGAAGTGGAGAAGCCTGGCTGTAATTCCTGGAAACGCAGGTGAGCAAGGGGTGGTGGGCTCATAGCTGGGGCTGGTGGGTTTCAGGTCCAGACTGGGCTGCTCCCCACTCTCTGGGATGCTGTGGAGAGGGTGCACAGCTGAGGGCAGGAAGAAAGGGTAGATGCTAGGGCTCAGGAGCAGCTTAAAGTTCAGACGAGCTGGCCGTGGACTGGCCGTGTAGCCCGGCACTTTCTCCAATTCCTCAGGGCCCTCCTTCTGCTCCAGGACCCAGAGCTGCTTCCGGCACCCTCATCAGCTCTCATGCGCGTGTGTTTCGGCTTCCTCCTACGCCATGGGCCCCGCGCCTGCACTCAGCAGAGGATGTGGGGTCCCTGCTGCAGGCAGCCTTCCTCCAGCGGACAGGCAGCCTCCCTGTGTCCTGGCTTCTACTGTCCACCAGCCTGGAGAGCCCTGCACACCTGGCCACACCCTTAGCTGGCCAATGCCAGCTCACCTCAAGTCTCAAGTCAGAGCTGGTTCTAGAAACCTCTGTGGAGGCCAGGAGGGCTCCTCTCCTGGGTCCTTCCTGTCCTGGGCACTTGCCTGCTCCGCAGCTCTGACCCACAGTGGTATGTTTAGTCCGCTGTCCCTTTCCTGTCTGGATTGCAACGCCAACATCCGGCTCATTTTCTGTCCCAGTCCTTCAAGGTCCTGGTACACAGTAGGTGCCCAAGGAGTGCAGTGGGCTGAATCACTCTGCACGCTGAGCAGGCTTCCCTCCACAGGGACTCTCCAGGGGAGGGACCACCTCGTACCCGCAACACCCTGCACACTCCAGGCATGCAGTAGGTGCTCAACAATCCCTGTGTAATAAAAAATCCCAGACATTTAGAGAGGAGTTTGCAAACCATCCAGTGCTGTGACTCAGAAGGAAGATGGTGGCTCCCAACAGGCAGGGAAGCAGGTGGAACCTCCAAGAGCACGAGCAACTTCCATGGAGAACAAGGCAGCCCCAGGTTTCCAGAAGGAGGCCCACAATAGGGTGGTCTCGATGCTGAGCTGAGGGAGGTACTTAGACCAAGAAGGCACTGAGAAGGCATCTCAGAGAAGGGACGGCTACAGCTGAATGGCTGCTGCCTGTCAAGGTACACGGGTATCCTCGTGGCTATGCTGCCAGAGGCCAGCTGTTGGGGGAGCTGGGTATGGCACTCAGGAGGGGTTTGCTGTAGCCAGGTGTCATCTGAACTCAAGGCCCACAGGCTTTGGACCCCACCCCTCAGCGCTCCCAGCTGGAGCCTTTGGGGCAGCCTTCCTAGGGCCATCTGACATCACCTATAAAATGGCCAACGGACTCTCCTGCAGGAGCCTCCCCAGGTGACCTTGTGCAGCTGTGCCTGTGTCAGGGGCCACAACCCTTACTACAGTGAGGCTGGGACCCGAATGTTCCCTGGCTGGGTGGGTGGTGGATGTTGCTTCTATGGCTCCCCAGGTCAGTTTCCACAGCAGGGAGAGGCAGGGCAGGTGCGGACAGACAGACAGACATTTGCTGCAGTGCAGTACAGTGTGGCATCAAGAGCTTCTCTGCCTTTCCCCCTTGAGCATTTAGAGTACAAAGGTGAATTTTAAACTGTATACCTCAGGGACCTTCAAATAAATAAAAAACTAAACCTTGTAAAGCCAGGAATTGCTAGGAAGTCCTGTACCACCTGGGTGCAGGAGGGAGGGCTGCTTATGTGGTAATGGCTTCCCTGAGCAAGGAGCCTGCTGCAAGGTGGATGGCCAACAGGGGTGGGCTGTCCCGGTCTCAGGATCACCGGGCTGCTGCAGAAGTTGTTGAGGTCCTTTGTACCCAATTTCTGCCCAAGACATGAGCAGCCGTCCCTGTCTGTCCAGGCCAAAGCAGTTGGCCCCAGTGCTCAGTGGTCTCTTTGATGCTGGGTGACCTCCCTGTCCCTACCCAGAACTCCAGCCAAGCCACACACTGTGGACCATGGGGCAGAGCACGTACCACTATGACCTTTGGTGTCTCTGTGACTGGCAGTACCAGCCACACTTTTCTAAGCACTCAGTGTCCAGATGACCAGGGTCCCTCACACGCATCTGGTATTGGCGACTACCCTAGCCACTCACAGTTATGCTTAGTTACAGAAAGTTCAGGGGCTCTGAGGTATGGGGAACCCTCTGCAAGCAGGGGTCAGGCAGGGAGAGCAGGAGCCAAAGGTGCAGGCAGTGAAAGAGCCTATGAAGCCCAGCACACACCCCAGGGCTGGTTCCAAGGCACTAAGCTGGTGAGCCTCACCTGGAGCCCCTGAGCCCTGAGCCTGCTGGCCCTATGGGAGCTGGGCCAGGAGGGTGAGCTTAGGGCAGGTGCCCTCGTACCCTCTGTGGCCCAGCAGTAGCTGTGACCCCTTGTTGTTAGAGTGCTGGCCTAGGTCTGCTGGACCTGTGTACTGTATTCGAGTTGCTTTGAGGTCCCTCTGTTTCCCACCAACCTGGACCTGTGCTATTCTTTCTCTGCGCAGTTCTCACTCCCTCTCCCTACCCCATAGTTGGCTGGCTTGATAGCACTTCCTTAGACCTCATGTTATGGAGGTTGCTCCTTCTGTCCACATGTGTGAATGCAGCCCATTCAGCCCCTAGACACTCATCTCCAAAATATTCCTATTGGCATTGCTCAACTGTGATTCCTGAACTGGGCTGAAGAGCATCTCCCCAAACTCCAACCCACTGGATCCTGGGAATATGACCATATTGGGCTGGGGATATAGCTCAGTGGCACAGAGCCTACCTGGATATGACCATATTCAGGAATAGGATCTCTGCAGATATAATTACACTAAGATGAGGCTATCCTGAATTAGAGTGAGCTTTAAACTCAGTGATAGTGTCCTTATGAGAGACCCAGAGACAGAGAGAGGAAAGACAGAGAGAGAAGGCCCTAAAATGCCCAGGGCAGAGGCGGAAGCCAAGGCAGGCCAAGATCACTGGCCACTTCTGGAGACCGGCTGAGAAAGGAAAGAGTCTCCCTTAGAATTGTCTGGAGGGAGCTTGGCTATGCCTACACCCAGATTTCAGCCTAGGGATACTAATCTCAGATTCTGGCCTCCAGAGCTAGAAGAGAGTAAGTTTTCATAGTTTTAAGCGATCCAATTTGTAGTACTTTGTCACAGTAGCCGCAGGAAGTTTACACAAGCCCAGTGTCTTGCATTCATAGAGCTATCCATCGAAGTCATCTGATCTGTCAGTGGCTGCTTTCCATAGGGCCAGTGTTGCTTCCTGTCATTATTTGAGCATTGATGGGGCATTAAGAGGCCTGGAAGGTTGGAGGAACCACACCCAACTCCAGTGGTGATCACTGTAATCTTGCCTGAGGGATGTGAGTTGGAAGAAGGACAGCAGAGGTCCCAAGAGGGCTGATTGTCCAGGCTCCTGGGAAGCAGTATGAAGCCTCTCTCTCCAAGTGTCCTGTCCTTACCACACAGGGGCAGATGGCCGGGTTCTGGCCCTCAGTAAGCCTGCTGGCAGCTGTGATCCCACAGCCACCATTCTGGATACTTTCAGGCCTACCCAAATGAGTGGACTGCATCTTGGCTCGAACTGTCCATTGCCCAAGTGTTTCAAAGTTCCTAGGTACTCGGGATTCTTCCTTGGGGCATCAGACAACTCTCCTCACTTTGTGCTGGGCTGGCATTTCCCAATTTTAGGTCAGGGCCCCAGGGACACCCAGCTGGAAGCAGCATAGGCCTGGAGCCTCCCGTGATCCACTTAGGTCTCAGACCTGTTCACTGGGCTTAGTGCATTCCTCTGCACCTGCTTTGGAGGGGACTGTGCCATGTCTGGCAGCCTGACACGTCTGATACCCTACATCAGCCAACTTCCAGGTCTGTCTTTCAGCAGGATGAAGACAGGACTCAGATCTCAGTCTCATGAAGATGTTATCCGATGCCAGAAAGAAAAGAAAAGCGAACATGGAAGCCAGAGTGGGCAGTGGCCCTGGGGTGGCAGGGTGGATAGGGCAGGAGCTGGGTTAGCAACTGATCAGAGGGCTGTCCAGGCTGGGGACCTTATGGGGTTTAGAGGGGAACTAGGAGCCAGAAAGTTGTTGTCTAACCTTCAACAAAGACCAAAGTCCTCTTGCGTGGCCTGTGCTGGGGCACAGGGAATAGCTGAATTCTCTTGTCCCCTGGGCGAAGAAATTGGGGTTCAGAATCTAACGTGCTACCTTGGCTATAAGATGGCAAGCCCCTGGAGGCTCCAGAGGGCACCCACAGAGCAGCCCGGGGAAGCCAGCCGAGCTCTCCGCCGCAGCTTCTGAAGTCGCGGCCCAGGGACAGGTGCACAGCTGGCTGCTGTCCTCCACTTCCTGCTTAGCGAGAGCCGCGACTCTAGGGCTAGCCCGGCTCTATCATCTATGCTGATGCCGCCCCCGCGCGAGACTGGGACCCGAGCGCAAAAGCAGGCGGGCGGGGCGGGGCGGCGGCGCGCAGGCGTGGCAGCTGCGGCCCGACGGCGATCCCGGCCTGCCCCGCGCGCTGACGTCGCGCAGCCTCGTCTAGGCCGCCACCGGCGCCATTGGAGTCGGCGCTTACCCCACACCAGCTTGTCTGCCGGGCCTGCTACCTGCCGGACGCTCCCTGCCTGTGCGCCCGCCCACGCCCGTAGACTAGGTGGCGGGGTCTGGGGCAGCGCGCGCGGGGTGACAGGCCCGGCCTCGCGGGAAGCCCGAGCCGGCGGGTGCTCTGGCCCCGCGCGGCGCTGTTCATGAAGCATGTCGGCCACCAGCGTGGACCCTCAGGTAGGGGGCACGGGCGGGGACCTGGAAGCTGGGCCTTGGTCTTGGGGTCAGGATCGCAAGCCTGCAGGCCGGGCCAAGGTCTTGAATCTGGGATCGCAGTACCTGGCCCGGGTTACCTGGAGGCCACGCCAGGGTCTCCGTGCAGGGTCCCGGGCCAGGGGACCTGGAGGCCAGTCTAAGGTCTGCAGTGCCGGATCCTGACAGAGACCTGCAGGCCGGGCTGGGGTTGCGGGGCCGGGGTCACAGGGTCCATCATGAGGTCATGGGGTCCAAGTTCGGGGTCATGGGGCAGGGAACATAGAGACCGGGCTGGTGTCGTGTCACCCGCCAAGGAGCGTTGTCTGGAGAGTAACTTTGTCTTTCCTTTCCCGGGCTGGGTTGTGTCCGTTCGCATGTCCCGGCCTGTGGCGATGCAGAGAACAAAAGGACAAGATAATAAAGGTGAGCAGAGTTCCGGGATGGCCATGCGGGCAGTGGCGGACCGGGCGGTGCCCGCCTTCGTGGGCAAGAGAAGGTCCACAAGTCGTATCTGGAACCTGAAACTTTTCTCCACCAGCTTTGGAGAGATGAAAAGTTACATTTCTGGGAGATTCGACAGGTTGAAAATAGGGACGTTTCAAGGAGAAGTAAAGAAAGAAGTGGGTGCTCAAGAGTAGTTCAGTTCCTGCTCTCTGCCCTGCAAGATCATTGATTAGATGGGGCAAGGGGGTGAGATAAAGTTTGCCTGGGGGATGAGGCAGAAGTCAGGGGTTGAGTAAAAAACATGCTCTGTCGCTCAGGAGGTCTGGCTGTGTAGGAGAGGCAGTCAGCATTCCTGCCCTGTTACAGCCCGCCGCCTTCTGCCTTGATATTTTGCCTTGGGATAAACCACTAAAATTTACTCTTTTGAGAACGTGTGACACTTCATGTTTACTTGTTTTTAAATGGTGTGTTGCTACTTGGATGTAACCAAATATGGTTCATCATGTTTTAAGATTGGAAAAGGCCCAACACTATTTACCTTTCCTTTCCTTTCTGGCTGAGCATTGTAACAGTGGAAAGTAAGTGGAGAGCCAGATAATAGTGAGCTTCGATTACAGTCTCTTCCCAGCTGAGGATCTTGTCTTCAGATCTCCACACTAGCAGAGTTTCTGGAGGCTCCCTGCTCTGTTTGCATCAGGTAGATCTTAGATCCTGTCAGTTTCATAGGCTGGGGTGTGATTGGTAGAGTGCTTGTCCTGTAGTAAAAGACCCTGGATTGGATCCTCAGTGCAACCTAAAACAAGGAAAGCAAGCTGGGAATGGTGGCGCATGCCTGTAATCTCAGCACTCTTGGGAGGCTGAGGCAGGAGGATTGTTGGGAGTTTGAGAGCAGCCTGGGCTACAAAGTGAGCTCAAGGCCAGCCTGAACTGCATAGTGAGATCCTGTCTCAAAAAAAAAACCAAAAAACAAAAAAACTAAAAAATAAAACCACTAAAGCAAAAACAAGACCTTGTCAAGTTTCCCCAAACCTGATTGAATTTATCGCTGTATTTTGTTTTGTCAACTTCCTACCAAATCATTATATTAGAGAGTGTAACCTAAATTATTTAAAGTTCTGCATCATAAAAAAAAAATAATAAAGTTCTGCATCATTCTAATAATGTTTGTCAGCCCTATACTGATTATGTCCATTTTAAAATGAAATTACTTATATAGAAGTTGATGAAAGTAGACTGCTGACCAGTTTTCATGCTTAAAAGTAATCTTTTTTTAAAACTTGGAGATAATATTTTCCTACTTCCTTTTCTAGTTCAAAATGGTTCTTTGCATCAAAAGGATACAGTTCATGACAGTGACTTTGAGCCCTACCTTTCTGGACAGTCCAATCCGGTAAGTTTATTTTGTTAGCATATACTTAGATTAATTTTAGTTGTTTGCAATACACCTTTAACGTTGTAGTTCTGATTTTCTTATCCTAAACAAGAAAGAAGCGTATTAGAAAGTATTTGAAATGGTAGAATATTCTAAAAGACTTGCTTTGGACATTTCCTCTTGTTTGACTTGGGATGTGAATTTGATGCATGCAGTTTTTTCTCTGGAAGAAGTAGCACCTCTTTGGGCCTGGGATACAGGCAGTCCCTAGGGTCTAGTGGGCCCCAGCATTTGTAGGGCTGGTGATATAGTGCCTTTTAGGGAGTGTAGGTTTGCATAATTCCTTGAAGCTTTCTGGCACATTGTTTTTGGCTCTGGAGGATTGGAATTGTGGTTCTGGGAGAGAAGTTAAACTGGGTGGTAGAGCTAGACTGCTGCCTCCCTTAGATTTGAAATTTTACTTCCCCCACGTCAGGTGGGTTTCATTCCCTGCCCTAAGTTTCCTTTCTGTGACAGAAATGGTGGTAACTTCGCATGGAGTTGTTGGAGGAATGATGTTAGAGGGCACTTGCACAGTAACAAGAAAGTACCTGATGCAAGACCCAGCAAGTCACAGCTGCCTTGTTTTGTTCTCCTCCCTCCCTCCCTCCCTCCCTCCCTTCCTCCCTCCCTCCTTCTTCGTCTTGGTTGTGTTCATTTTCTTGAGACAGAGTCTCATTATGTACTTCAGGCTGACCTTGAACTCAGAGTGATTCTCTTGCCTCAGCCCCCTGAATGCTGGGATTACAGGTACGTGCAGCCGTGCCTGGCCTGCCTTGGTTGTTAGGTGGTTGGGGTTTCCTAGCCTTGGCACTGTGGATGTTTTGGACTGGAACATTGTCTTGGAGGCTTCTGTGCATTACAGGATGTTTCGCCTCCTGCTTGGCTTCCACCCACTAAATTCCATCAACATCCTGCTGAGCCTCAGGGCTACCCCAACCCCTTCCCAAGTGCACATGCTGTCCCTGCTGTGTCAGTTGTGGCAGTCTAAAGCATTGTGTGTGTTTATTTTAGAATAAGACTAGGCTTACCTGTTCTGTAAAGCAGAGTAAAACTAGTCTGCCTACCAGTTTTCTCTGTTCTGTGCCCTTTTCTAAAGCATCTTAGAACTTTTCTCTATCTTTCTTTTTTCTACTGCATTTTTACAGCTAGCCACTTAGGAGCCCAAGAAACTACGTGGAGGTGCCTTGGGACGCCGAGCTCTTGGCCTCCTTTGGTTGATTCGGAGACTCTTGGCTTCTTCTAGGTAGCACAGGTCATTGCAGAACTGGTTTGGCACCAGTCATGATACTTTGGCCAAAAGGAATACGCAGAAGTTAAATGGACTTATTTTTAAGACTATCTTATTTTTTCCATATGCAGTGTTATGGTAATATTATGTACTAGATTGTAGCCAAAACAAGGGGAAGGAAATACAATTTTATAAAGTAGGCACTGTTGTGTGATTTGGGGTGAAGTCTGTATTTTTAATATTTTTACTTTGAAATTTTTTTGAGATGGTCTCGCTATATAGTACAGGCTGGCCTTGAGCTCACGGTGGTCCTCCTGCCTGAGCCTCCCAAGTGCTGGGATTACAGACGTGAACCACCATGCCCAGCAGGGATGATGCCTTTAAGATGCAGCAGATTGTTTCCTGCTGTCAGCAGCGAGCCAGAGCTGTTTTGCCCTTGGGAAGCCATGGGGCAAGACTGTTACACAGGTTGGGCCTATAAGTAAACAGCTCTAAAATGGGCCTTTTATGTTCTGTGCTTTTGTTAACAAGGTGATTAATTGGCATATTGAATAAATTCATGCTTTTGATGGATTGATAACAGATTTTCCAGAAATACTCAACTTCAGTGGAAGGTAGGAAGGGTAGAGCATGAGCGAACTATGCAGTCCTTACTTTTACTTATAGATGAAGTAACTGAGAACCCCTGAAGCCCAAGTGATAAGCTGGTAGAGACAGAGCCAGGGTGTGACCATGGTTTTGTTCTGCCTCCTTGCTCTGAATTCTCCTCATTGTACTGGTTTAGTCACAAGTCATTTGCGGATTGTCATTGCCTCTAGCTTTGCACTCTTCTGACCAAGGTTGCCATTTAGAAAAGTTCTCTTATATTCTCAAAGGAGACTGTGGTGTGTGTCCAGCCAGCCAGAAGAGAAGGTGTTTGGTGTGGACAGTAAGCTTAGAATTCGTTTGGTGTCCTAGGTACCCCATGGGTGTATGTTTAGCAGCTTTGTTGAGGTAAGGTGCATCTGTTTAGAGCACACAATTGTACAGCTGGCTTATACAAAGGCTTGCCTGCAGAGCCATGACAACAGTGAAGGTCATGGGCCTATCCACAGCCCTTGTTTTGATTCTAGATGTGATATGTGGTGGTAGGTTGGAGGCCATTGTGCTTCTTTGTTTTGGAAACAGGGATCCTTACAATGATTTGGAAAGTATGTAAGAGCATGCAGTTAGATTAGGTTGATAGAGCTCCAGAGAGTCCTCTCTCTCCTTGCACTGGAGGCTGCCTCTGCGCTGCAGCTTCCAGCCCACCTCCTGGTCGGGTGTGTGAGTTACGCAGGGAGCAGAGGGACGCTGAGTGAAGGGCTCCAGGTGGGCCTCAATCATCTTGATTTTCTTGTTTGAGGCCCTTTTTGCTCAGCTTCCCTAATTTCCTCATTCAGAAAGGATTGTGAGATAATCCAGAGTGGGTCTTACTCATAGTGTAAGACTCCCTCTATGTGATGTCTGAGTCAGGACAGATGCTGCTGTTCCCCAGGCCTTCTGTGGCTACTGAGCAGACTAAGCACATGTGCTGTGATGAACCAGGGCAATGGGACACAAAAGTGGGTGGACCTCTGTTTGAATTGAAGGTTTTCAACTTGCCTGGTCATGTGTGACAGGAACAGAAAGTAAGGAAACACTTGCTTTTGTTTTTTCTCTTTAATTAAGTTGTGTTCTAGGTGTGATATGCAACATCAATTTCAACATTTTGGAGAAACTTAGCCCTTGGCTTACTTCTGCTTCCGGGTGATTTTGGTTGGCTTAGGATGACTTGAGGGGCCAGCAGGTGCCCATGTGGGCATCCAGATCTGTGTTTGGCGTGGGTTTCTTATGGTAGCATCTAAAGAATAAGGAGTTCCTTAAAAGACTCAAGGGTGATGCCCACTAGACAAGGATTTGGCATCCCAAGTGCTTCCCAGAAATATAGCTGGAAGGACACAGTGAGTTGTCACATACTTTTTGGCAAATTGCTGAAATAGATGCAGAAATTCTGTCAGAATTCTGACCAGCCAGCGGAGGGGCTAGAATTGAGCCTTGGAAGTACTGGTTTAGAACAGAGGTTAAGTGATGGTTGCATAACCACTTGAGACTTGGGTTTTTCTGTAACATTTCTCTGTCCCCAAGGCTTCTGAAGCCATGTTACCCTAGCAGGCTTGCCCTACCTGTGCAGTGCTGTTTGCCAGAAGCCCATGTCATTTAGTTTCTCTTCAGCATTGTCCTAAATGTCCTCCTTTTAACACAATTCATTTGCTTTGGTTTAAGGACGTGTTTCTGGGTGCACTTTGCAGGTGTTCTGCTTATCTTGGGTTTGGGAACCTTTCTGCTTCTCCCTTTAGTTCCTTGGTCACTCTGATGCTGTGTTACTCTATTATTTGTGAAATTGAAAATGTTTAAATAATTTTCTCAGAAAAATGAATGTAGGAAGTATGCATTTCAATTGCAGAGTATCTGGCTGTAGTCATTCAGAATGGGTATTTCTTTTTTGTCTATTAAGGCAACAGATAAGTTCAGAAAAGAATAATTCCAGAGCAGGTTATGACTACCGTGTTTTACTGTTTGGTGTTTCAAACAGATTGCGGGATAAGAGTCACTGGTTATGTAAGGTTTCTGTGTTTGTTTGGAATATCTATTTTGTGTATCATTTTTCAGTTCCTTGGCATGTGGAGGCTTACTTACATTTACCTCTGTCAGTGGGCTCTGATTTTGCCTGGGCGGTGTGGTCCCCTCCTTCATGTGGTCCTGTCATACCCAGAGCTACAATGTGAAGCTTGGACATGGCAGTGCCCAGCAGTCTTCCAAGGAGACTGTCCATGTGTAAAGAGCAAGCCTTGAGTTTGTTTTTACAACTTCACCTTACTTATCTGTGTTCCTGTTAAGCAGACTTTCATATTTGGAGCTTGACTGCCCTGTGGAGCACCATGCCAACAAGGGTCTGGCCAGAGCCTGTCTGGCCTGGAGCACTTGCCCGTGAGTGTGAGCACTGAGCCTGTGCCTGACTCTGCTGCACCAAGCACAGGGAGGCTGAGGGCTGGGACAGGCTCTATGCTTTATAGGCAGCCCAGGTGTATTTCCAGGCCACGTTTAAAGTCAGTTGCTGTCACTTCAGGCCAGAACAGTTGGCCCGTGCTGCAGAACCTGACTGGGAACCACTTTCCTTCCCAGGGGGGCATTTGCTGCACATGATGTTTGGGAGCAGTACCTGCAGGCTTTCTTCTGTAGAGATGGCCTGTTTGCAATAGCTTTCCAGAATAACCTGCTGCTTTATGTCCAGGGATAGAAAAAAAATATGGCACAAATAACAGAAACTAGGCTGTGAATAGGATTGAGGTAAAGATTGAAATTGATCCTGGGCGTGATAGTGCACACTTGCAATCCAGCACTCTGAGAGGCTGAGGCAGGAGGATAGCAAATCTGGGCCCAGCCTAAACAACTCAGTGAGACCCTGTCTCAAAGTAAAAAAGGACTGACGCTATAGCTTAGTGCGAAGGCCCAGAGTTAGGTTGCCAGTAGCACACATAGTGTAGACACACACACACACACACACACACACACACACACACACACACACACACACACACACAACAAAGGAGAGAGGAAGAGAAACTGGGGCCGTAGCATATTAGCTCCCTGTGCCTGTGCAGCCGCACAGTCCGCTGAGGATGGTGTGAGGCTGCTGGCAGAGCTGCTGTGGAAATGGAAGAGGGCACAGTCCAGTGCGGGATAGCCCCTGGGAGGCCTGCAGTACTTTGCAGGGATGTCTTAGTAAACTGCTTTTTTACCTGAGAACTTGAAACTAGGAATCGTTTTTTCTATTCTAACATGAATTCAAGTGTTCAGGAAAGAGCCATCGTCTGCACAAGTGTTCAGTCTCTCAAAGCCTTCCCCATCTGATGACTCAAGAGGGGCAAGGTCCTCTCAAGGTGGCTGCCTCCCTGGCTGCCTGACCGCTTCTCTTCCTGATGCCTCCCCATGCGATGGTCCTGTTGTGTGTGTGTTTACGCACACACATCTTCAGTGACTTGTGCTGATTCTTGTCCTAGGGTATAATGGTGTTTGCAGGAGAAAACAAGTGAGGACCTTTGTGTTAGTGTCCTGAAGGAACAGGGATTCAAGGATTTGTTTAGGGCTCATTGGTGAAGTTGTGTGTGAGCCCATGTTACTAAAGTGGGTTTAGACAGTACTGGCTGCGGAGCAGCTGAGAGCCACCTCCTGCCTGGCCTGCAGAGTGGGCAGCATGGTGGGCCACTCATGTGGCTCTGTCTGTGATGTGTGTCCTGTTTGTTTGACAGTAATACCTCAAGCGGAACTTTAGGAGTTTCATGTACATAACATGATATACATTACTTCGTGTTCTAAATCATGTCCTATTGCAGGTAAGGCCTAAGTGTAAGTCATAAGCACCAGGGGTGTCTCTGTGGCCTCACTGCTGTTGCTCTGTTGTTTGTGGCTAGCTCGGTTACAGTACTGTACAGTCATCAGGTCTCTTCTCCCTTTTCTGCTTTTCCCATGTTAAAGTGATTGCAGCTGCTGAGGAGGGCTGACTGCCCCTCCGTCCTGCATCTAGACACATCTGCCTGCATATCTTGTTGCAACAGTCTGCCTCCCAGGCCCCGCTGTTGATTCAGTCTCTCCTGTTAGGCTGTGCTCCACAAAGCTGCTTTAGGGTTGCCTGGGTGGAGGCACGGGAGGCGGGAGTTACAGTAAAGAAACCAGAATCATTGAATCCCTCTGAAGGGAAGATTAGCGCATTTGTCTCATGTTCGTGGAACGTTGATAGTACTACATTTGTAGGCTCAAAGGTTTTTGTTATAGGGAAACAGTTGTTACTTCAGTGTAAAGGATGGTTCTGGAATGGTCTCCTGGTCTCCAGAAAGTGCAGCTTTTTGACCTTGCACTGGGCTCTTCCTCTCCTCCAGCACTGCTACACAGGTGTGCCGCTCCACAGGAAAGCGTCTTCCATCACCTTGGACCCCAGTGAGGTGAGGCCCACTTCTCACTGGGGGAGTCTCCAGGGAGTTGTGCTCTCAAAGCTGCTGGCCCTCAGCCTGGGTTCGTGCCCTGGGCTGCTTATCAGAGCCTCCTGAGACAGGTGCTAAAAGCATTGCATCCTCTCCCGGGCTACACTGTCTTGTGGTGTGGCCACTTTAACCTCCAGATGCTCTTGCTGCTGCAGATAGGGAAGCCTCAGCAAGGCAGCTCAGGGAGGCTGGTGTGCAAAATGAGATCTTCTCTGTACCCAGGGCTGAGTCCTCATACTCAAAGGGCTGGCTCTTGGAGGAAGAACTGGAACAACCAGGGGCCTCTGCTGCCAGTCCCCACTCTGAGAGCCCATGGCTGTGCTCAGGAAACCATGGGAATAGAGGGACAGACCCCTGCACTCAGGCGGGGGCAGCTGTCAGGAGAGGCATATGGAAGGGGCCTCTGAAAGGCTATGTAAAAGGTAATGAGGACTCCTGAGCTCCAGATCCCAGAGGATACCTGGGTGTGTCAGCTGATCAGTGAGCTCCATGGCCCTAACTCCAAGGTTTGCCATCGAATAGCTCAGTGGCTTCTTAAGGCGGTTCTGTTTTTGTTATTGTTATGGTTGATACATTGTGTCAACTTGGGGAATCTAGAGGTTTAGCTGAGTGACTCAGGAGGAAGCTGGGGTGCTTCCTTTGTAAACATCCTGAGCCTGTGGAAGAGGAGGGCATGCAGATTGTGTGAGAGGTTCAGGACCCCTGGGTGGGGGTAGGTTGTTTACAATGTAAGGGAAGAGAAGAGGCTGCTTACAGCCGGTCCTCCTTTTTGGCTGGCTGCTTTTTGCTGTGCTGTGCTGTCTTGAACAGTTTGCCCTCTGCCATGTGCCACTCTGCCTCTGAAGCAGCCAAGTATGGACTGAAACCTCCACAGACTGTGAGCTAAATAAACCTTTCCTTCCTTCATTTTGGATATTGGGTATTTTGTGTCAGCAACAAGAGTAAAGTAACCGAGACAGTTACGTTGTTTGTGATGAGCATTATTGCTGCAGGATTGGGATTAAATCCCAGCTCCAGATTGCTCTAACTGGATGCTCCCCAATGTAAAAGCTGAAGGATGCTGTGCAGCCAGCTCTTGAGTGGCTCCGCTCAGTTTTACCTGAGCCCGGATCATTGCAAATAAGGCTCTGTATTGAGATGACAATTTGGGTTGTATTCACTGTTCATCTCTCTGTGTCTTGACTTTGTTCACACCTCACATGTGAGGTAAGAAGGTTCTCGCATCTTCTCACCTTGAAGATTAAAGGAAATCTTCGGTTTCCTTTGAGGAGGAATAGCTCCTCACTGTCAAGTTGGTTTCTGCATCGCCTGTATGTGAGAGATGTGTGGCCTGCTCATGTCTTCCCATATGTGACAGCAGTCTAACTAGTCACCTGTTTGTTTTCGCAGAGCAACAGTTACCCTTCGATGAGTGATCCCTACCTGTCCAGTTACTACCCACCATCCATTGGATTTCCTTACTCTCTCAATGAGGCACCGTGGTCTACTGCAGGAGACCCTCCAATTCCATACCTTACTACCTATGGACAGCTCAGTAATGGAGACCATCATTTTATGCATGATGCGGTTTTTGGGCAGCCCGGAGGCCTGGGGAACAATATTTATCAGCACAGGTTTAATTTTTTCCCCGAAAACCCTGCCTTCTCAGCGTGGGGGACAAGTGGTTCTCAAGGGCAGCAGACTCAGAGCTCAGCGTATGGAAGCAGTTATACCTACCCACCTAGCTCCTTGGGCGGCTCAGTTGTTGATGGGCAGACGGGCTTTCACAGTGACACTCTCAGCAAGGCTCCTGGCATGAATAGCTTGGAGCAGGGCATGGTTGGCCTGAAGATCGGGGATGTCACCACCTCTGCTGTCAAGACAGTGGGTTCAGTTGTCAACAGTGTGGCATTGACAGGTGTCCTTTCTGGCAATGGTGGAACAAACGTCAGCATGCCAGTTTCAAAACCAACGTCTTGGGCTGCCATTGCCAGCAAGCCTGCAAAAGCACAGCCTAAAGTGAAAACAAAGAGTGGGCCTGCGATGGGGGGTGCGTTGCCTCCTCCACCCATAAAGCATAACATGGACATTGGTACCTGGGACAACAAGGGACCTGCACCAAAGGCTCCAGCTCCTCAACACGCACCATCCCCCCAGTCTGCCCCACAGCCCCAGCAGGTGCTGGCTCAGCCTCCCCCAGCTCAGCCTCCACCTTTGGCCCAACCACAGTATCAGAGCCCTCAGCAGCCACCCCAGACTCGCTGGGTTGCCCCTCGGAATAGAAATGCGGCATTTGGTCAGAGTGGAGGAGCCAGCAGTGATTGTAACTCTTCTGCAAATACCCAGCCTAATTCTGCTACAAGTGTAGAATCTCACCCCATCCTTGAGAAACTCAAAGCTGCCCACAGCTACAACCCTAAAGAGTTTGACTGGAATCTTAAAAGTGGACGTGTGTTCATCATAAAGAGCTACTCTGAGGACGACATCCACCGCTCCATCAAGTATTCCATTTGGTGTAGCACAGAACATGGCAATAAGCGCCTGGACAGCGCCTTCCGTGCCATGAGTAGCAAGGGGCCCGTCTACCTGCTCTTCAGTGTTAATGGGAGTGGGCATTTCTGTGGAGTGGCTGAGATGAAGTCCCCTGTGGACTATGGCACCAGTGCTGGGGTCTGGTCTCAGGACAAGTGGAAGGGAAAGTTTGATGTGAAGTGGATTTTTGTTAAAGATGTGCCCAATAACCAGCTCCGACACATCAGACTGGAGAACAACGACAACAAACCAGTCACAAACTCCCGAGACACACAGGAGGTGCCGCTAGAAAAAGCGAAGCAAGTGTTGAGAATTATCGCTTCCTACAAGCACACGACCTCCATCTTTGATGACTTTTCTCACTATGAGAAGCGCCAAGAGGAGGAGGAGGTGGTGCGCAAGGTGAGTGGTACCTGAGATACCACACCTGTGTGGGTGTCTGTCCCATGTCTGCGCTCATAACAGGCAGCCTGAGCAATGAGCAGAGCTGGGAGTGGATGGGACCCCCTCTCACTGCAGGAGTCTCGAGAGAAACTTCCTGGGTGGCCTTGGGCAGGGATGTAGCTCCGTCACTGAGCTTTCCACACCATGGCCGTGGGAAGATCCGTGGTGTTTGGATGTCAGTGAATAACTTTTGACCACTTCCTAGTTTTTAAGACATGTAGTAATCGGGACTCCTGTGTACACATTTTGTTACAAAGAACTTGAGGGAACTTACTTTGTTCTTTGACTCATGGTCTGTCCACGCAGAGAGACCTTTGTCTGTTAAGAACATGTAGAATGGAATGTTTACATTGCAGTGGGAGACAGGTGTGGCTACATGAGCTGAGGCAATGATATTCTTGAGGGCCTCCCTTTAGCTGTTGGAAACTGGTTTGGTCTAGAGATTTTCTTATTTTTCTTTCAAAAGCCCGATCCTTCAGTTTTTGGAAACTTAAACTTTCTCCATCTTAAGTAGTAAAGAGAATCATGGAAAAAGGACAAGCATGAAATCCAGACATTTTATAATAACAAATGGAAAGCTGGGTGTGGTGGTGCATGCTTATAATCCCGGCACTTGGGGGGCTGAGGGCAGCAGACTGCCAGGAGTTCAACGCCAGCCTGGGCTACACAATGAGTTCAAGGCCAGCCTGAACTACATAGCGAGACCCTGTCTCAAAGGAACACAACACAGGGGTACATTTAAGCCAGGTGTGGTGGTACATAGCGAAGTAATCCCAGCACTTTGGGAAGCTAAAGCAGAAGGATTGCAAATTCAAGTCCAGTCCGGGCAATGTAGTGTGATCATGCCTCAGAATAAAAAATTTTAAAAGGGCTGGACATGTAGCTGTGTGTTAAAGTTCTGGGTTCAATTTCCGTTCCCTAAAAAAAAAAGTTACATGTCAATCTATTTGGCTGGGTCTCTGAGGTGGTCCTAATCACCAGTTACAAGTGACAGCCCCAGTGAGATTTGGAGGATCCCAGTGGCACAGCACCTTGCAGTGTCAGTGCAGCTGGTCTTGAAGCAGGACCCACAAATGGGACAGTAAAGACCTAATGTGCTTCATAAAGCTTGCTTTGCCAAGAGAATACATCCTGAAGTTCTCTCCTTCCTTGTGTTAAATGTCAGTTGGTAATAGGTAGGTTTTGTCTTCCTTGTCCTCCGTGTAAGAAACAGAATCCTCACATGAACATATGTGTCCTTAAGCACTTGGGTCAGACAGGTGTGCAGATGGCGTGTGGCAGGGCCACTAGCACTAACTTAGGCTTATTGTAAGTAGCCCAGTTGCAAAACTAAAGCAGTGTGGTAAGAGAATACCATTTATTTGAGTTAACTGAAATTTAATACTTTAGCACTTTTAGGTATAAAATAAAACGCAGTTATGCACTGCCTAACAACAAGACTTCCTCTGAGAAGTGTTGTGTGGCTTCATTGTTCTGCTGGCATCTCGGTGTGACCTTCCAGTATGAGATAGCTGCAGGGTCACTAGTTGATCCTACAGGCCGCTGCCCTAAAGAAGAACCTCATTAACACAGTGCACAGCTGTACCAAGTTTGCAGGGTTAGGACAGGGATACTTGTTAATTAAATGTAGGTTTAGATTTAAACTAGCAGCTGGCTGTGTGTATGTTTGAATTTTCTTTGTAAATACTGAATAGGAGGTGTGATTGAAAAATACAGTGAACGTTTAAATTAAAAATTCATTGCAGTAAGTGACACATTGTTACTAGTCCTGTGCAGAATACCTCTGGCTTCAAACACACTTACATTCTTGTCACTTCCTGGAGCAGCCCTGGAGGCCCTTTTTGTGATTGTCTTTTGTTGTGCTGTTGGCTACCTTGATCTCCTGAATTGATTTAAAATGTTTACTTTCACGATCATTTTGACTCTGAGGAAGAGCCAGAAGTGGTGTGCCACACAGTGCCAGATCTGGTGAGGACGTGGCAAGAACACATTGTGATGTCTTATAGGCCTACTCTTCCATTGGGTGGCACTCGGCAGCAGTCACCATAGTTTTGGTCACATTCATAAAGACACAAAAGAGGATGTCTGGGCCTGCTTCAGAAGTGCCAGGAGTGATGGGGTGGTTTAAAGCCTGTTCAGAGTTGGGGAGTATTGGGCGGGGGATTAGTGGCAGTGTGTTTTTATTGATGCGTAGTTATGGATATATCTGTATCCACCCATATCCACCCATACCCACTTACGTTATCTGTCTCCACCTGTGTCTGTGTCCGCCCATATCCCCCTATATCAGCTATATCCACCTATATGTACCTATATCCGTCTATATTTGTTTCTAATTGAAATGTTCAGTGTATATTTTGATAACTGTTGTACATGGATTTTCCTGTAGTGCACTGGGTGCCAAAGGTTGGTGGTGAGCTTAAATTCTGCCTCAGATCAGTTTTTAAAATTCTAGTGACCTAAAACTCTTATCATAGAAACTTGATTCTCAGACCCTGAGTTTCAGGGGCCTTGGTTAGGCCTGTGCTGAGCAGCCGGTATGCTCACAGGTGTCTTCCTCCTGTCAGTATTGTGCCCCCTGAGCACTGGAGGCAGGTCTTCCCAAGGGCCTGGGGCGTGCAGGGAGGGGTGTGCTGACCCTCCCCCAGGCCAGTCAGCCAGTAGGTTTTGATCCGTATGTTTATTGTTAATTTGTATTATTGAAAGTGACAAATAAGACAAACCCTGGTTTCTCTGATGGTTCAGTTTATTGGGCCGTGTAGAGAATCAGGTGGCTCTTGGGCAGCCCCTGGACTGACACCATGCCCTAGCAGTGCTGTGCTCTTGCCGCCTGCCGGTAAGTACTCTGGGCTTCATTCTGTTCATTGGGTTATCGTTTACTTGGGATGGGAACTAGGTGTCTCGGCATTGAGACTCTGGGTTTCCACTAAAAAGTGCATTGTAGTCTTGAGAGAGAATAAATGCCCTGCAGACTTGGGAACCACTGCTTCCCCTGGGTCATAGTACTTGCAGCCAGGGGCTCTCAGCCCCTGCCGATGGACCCCTTTTATTCATTCCTGATGATTAGACCCAGAAGCTTTCAGGTGGTCATAATTTAAAAACACCTATTGTTTACAGAGTAAAATACAGCTACATATTTTGTTTGCCTTTCAAAGTTTCCAGCTATAAATGTGGAAACATTCTTGTTTCTTATGAAAGCAGTAACTTTTATGGCAACTATGTCAGACCAAGTCCTAGGGTGACACATTGTTGTGTTGTTAAGCCTATAAACAGTTCCTCAGAGGTTTAAGAGGTACAAATAGGGTGTTTTGCCAGATATGGGCCTGGCACCCAGGCCAGGCCTGCCCGCTGGCATTTGGCTTTGGAGACAGTAGAGAGCTTACACGTTTACGCCTTCCTGCATACTTATTGAGTGCTCCCTTACAGCTGGTTGTTTGTTATTTAAAATAAGTTTTAGGAGTGATACTGCTTTTTAAAAGAGCGAGTGGCGGACTTTGTAGCTGCTCATAAAGGCTAGAGGAATGTGGGGCCCTTGCAAAGTCTACCTGCTCTGGATGAGGTAGTAGTAGCCATTTGGACCAAAAGACTGACATCTGCTTAGAGAGTTTTTAAGGGAATGAAAACACAGAGGTCTTTTCTACAGGTTTACACTTTAGGTGCGTGGAGCCATTGTATTCTAGAGCAGTGGCCCCCTGCCTGCCTTGTTAATCCAGATGCTGGGGCTCCCCCAGGCAGGAGGTGCACAGGGATGTAGAAGGGGCGGCTGCAGTTAGGGTCGTGCCCTGACCTGGGACAGTGTTCACCCCAGTGCTGGCACTGTTGAAGACATGCTCAGCCCTTCGTCAGCAGAGGATACAGATTGTTGCTTAAACTGCACTTTACATAGCTGGTGTGCTGGCCGTCCCTGAGGATGGTTGCCAGGGGTGCCCCTGCGACAACAGTGTGAGCTTGTGTCTTGTGTTGCGGGTGTTTCTGTGCTGAGAGCTGAGTTAGATGCTGCTTGGATAGGAAAGAGATCCTGAAAGCTTCGCCGCGGGCTGCAAGTGTAACAGCCCACTGACTAGAAGCCAGGTAGGCAGATGGGAACAGGGTCAGGTGTAAGCCTCAAACTCATGTGGTGAGTGTGGTCTGGAAAGGACTGCTGTGGTTATGGAAACCGGAAGGAAGCATGGCCAGAGGCCCCTCCCCGGAACTGGTCAGCACTGCTGGAGGTTGCTGGGTTCTTTTTGGCAGTAGAGGATGTACTAGCCTTTTATCGCCGAGACAAAATACGCGATACCCGAAACTTAAAGCAGGAGAGGGTTGTCTTGGCTTTTGGTTTCAGTCTTTGGTTGGCTTGCTTCGAGGCAGACACAGTGGTGGAGGGTGTGGAGGAGGAAGGCGGTGTGTCACAGCATCCGGGAAGCGGGCGGGCAGGGCAGGAGGGGCCCGCACTGGACACAGGCCCAGTGTCCTGTCTGCACCACCCTTCTCCACCCGGGCCCTGAGGAGCCCGTTGGACTCTGCCCACCAGGGCTCAGCCTGTGATGTCATCTGTGCCTCATACCCCGTCAAGTTGGTACATAGGGTTCCCCGGCACAGGGGCTTGGACTGCGGGGAAAGGGCCCAAACTGGATGGCCGCCAGCTGGTCCTGCTCTTCACTAGCCAAGTAACTCAGAACTTCTTAAAAACCCCTTTTGTTTTGAAAATTGAAGCAAGGGTCTTGCATTGAGCTATACCCACAGCCCTTTAAATTTTTTTATTTTTATTTTTTTTTAGATAGGGAGGGTCCTGCTAAGTTTCCTAGGCTGGCCTGGAATTTGTAGATCTTGGAGCTTGCAATCCTGCCTCAGCCTCCCAAGTTGTTTGGACTACAGGCATGTAGCACCACACCTGACACAGGGTTTGCGTTGTGGCCAGTTAAACAGACTTTGGTGTCCATGGAGCCACTGAGAGGTTTAAATGAGAGAAAATTCAGGAAAATAGCTCCCACATCCTGACATGCTTGCGTGCCTTTCACAAGCTTGTTTCTTGGGGCTCAGGTAATTTTGTATATCTTACGTTTTTCCATGTAGCGTGACAGTGACCTGTGAGGGAGGGCTGGCAGTTGTCCGGAGGTGGAGCTGTGTGGGCTTGGGCAGAGGGCCTTCTGGGGGAGGGGAGGTGGGTAGGGCCTGGTCTGTGGGGCCAGAGCCTTAGAGCTCAGAGCAGTATGCGTTGGAGGGGCCTGGACGGGTGAGCGGAGAGGCCTGCGTCCCGAGCTGCGGCTGCAGTGGAAAGGCAGCCTCAGGCCTGCTTTTGTGGAAATTCACCTGTGCATCACGTCATGGTCACTTAGGGTGTTAAACCACTCTCTTTCTTTTTACAGGAGCGGCAGAATCGAAACAAACAATAAGGACAAACGAGGTTCTTACGTGGTTAACAGCTGGCTTTGAAAACAGTTCAAAACTGTATGCTTGGTGCTGCATCTGGTGTCAGCTCCAGCGTGTCATCCTTGTGTGAGATTGAGTATTGCATCTTTATCTTTATAGTTCATTTTGCTGATGGATCTGTGTTCATTTGTATTTTTTCTATGTATTATAATATTGTAGAACTCACTAATAAAGGAATATTTTTTTTGTCAGCTTATCAGACTGACCTAATGCGAGATACAAATATCCTTAAAAAAATCTAATACATCCCAAAGACTATTTTTATTTTAGCAGAAATTATGTTCTTACTGTTATATCCAGTCATTTAATATTTCTGTAGGAGACTTCAAAATTTTAGCCCCTTTACTGCTTTTTTTGCGAACAGAATGACCCATGAGCTGTTTGTCGTTTAGTGTGCTGTTAAGATCTCCTCACAGTACTGAAATCAGAAGGTTAGTGATTGCCCTGTCGGGCCGGTTCACCATTGTTACTGTTCATGCTGTCTAAAGTGCTAATCTGCCATTTGGTTTTTCTGCTAGGCGGAAAGATAAATTTTAGTCTTTCACATGTGACTCTGGTTGCCCGTGGAGACTCGCCCTTCTTAGGGTATTACCGCCCCTCACTGCCTGCTGTCTCGCTGCTGCCGAGGATTTGGAAGATGTTTGAGGTCCGGTTCTGTGTGTGCGTTCCTAGCTCTTTGCACATCATTTTAAATTTGCCCCTTCACTTGATAACCCAAATGCCATCTTCAGTTTTTTACTGACGACGCTGAGCTTTCAATGTACGCTGTGATGGTACAGTGCAATGGATGATGCTGTCGACTAAATTCCATGTGTGTCTGATTTTTCTTTTCCTGTCGAATGGTTTAAAAAGTCAAAAAAACGGTTTTAGGAAATAATTTGTTGTCACGTGTTGTGGAGTGAGGGCTGCGAAGGAGCTGCCTGCTCCCTGGAGTTGAGTTTACGCAGCATGAGAGTGGCGCCCATGCCGACGCCCTTGCACACGAGTCTGCACGCACCCACTGTAGGGGTCCTCACTGTCTTAGAGAGCAGGTACCTTCCACAACCGTGTACTCCGAAAGACCCTCCGAGTTAAAAGTTGAAGCTGTATTCTTTAGACTTGTATCTAGAACGTGTCACTTCCTCTGAGCTGTTGATGCCTGTGAGAGTCCTGATCAGCAGTGGATTGCTGTCCCTAGGAGAAAACAAGCCTTAATAAACACACCTGCTCGCAAATCTGTGTGCTCTCGTCCTTCCTCCTGCCTGTGGGGGGACAAGTCTCATTTCTGTGGTAGCTGTGAAGCCAGTGGTGAAGCTGCTGTCCATGCAGCGTGGGTTTCTCAGGTCCGAGGTCCTCCTTCCCAGGCAGGCAGAGAGCTGCGGGCTGCCTGAGACTATGCTGGGACTTCACTTAGCTTCCGTGGCTTCCACGGCAAGGGCAGAGCAACTCATAGGGCTCCAGTTATAACTTGGGGTTTCAGTCCCTCAGCACAGGTGGGAGACCATACGTGACCTCGGCTCTGACCCCTGTGCCGCGCAGCTTTCGCATCTTCGTCCTTTTGCCCACCCTCGGTCTACTCAAGTGCAGACAGCAGTGCACGTCCTCAAGTCGTTCTCCATGCACGTCTGTGTGATGTTCTCGGAATATTTTCCTTGTAAGGTAAAACTTACAAACAAGCACGCGTTCCCAGGTATATTTGTCCCCAAAGGTGTACAGAATGAGTGTCATCTCGGGAGTTCTCATATTCTCTGCCAGACAGTCACTGCCTCTGCCAAGACTTAATATTTCACCAAGAAATGTTCAAAACACAGGAAAACTAGGCTCTCAGTCTGAAAGCTAGTCAGGTGGGATATTTATTTTCTCCACTCCAGCCCAAATTGTTTCCTTACTTGAGGGAGCGTGTTTTAGATACTGAGTGGCTAAGTATTCGTGTGCCATTTTCTTACCTGAGTGGATTCACTAGGCTCCTCTAAAGTGAAGTAGTAATTCCTGCATTTGAGTGATAGGCTGAGAGATGCATCAAGAGGTAGTGCATGTTACACAGGGTGTTCCACCTTTTTGAGTCAGCACAGAAGGGCTAGAGGTGTCATTGTAGGGAAGAGGTGGGTATGACCGCTGGTCGTCATGGAGCTAGAGGAGGTCCTGGGGCTAGTGGTGCTTGCCAACTGGCATCTGTGTTTAGTTATTCCCTACCCTGAAGGCATGCTCCAGACCCAGGAGTTAGCAACTCCTCCTTCAGCAAACCAACGATAGAGCAGGTATCTGGTTGGAGGAGGGGTCAGGGGCTTCATACTCCTGGTTCTTGGCCCTGTCTGGTGTCGAGAGACTTGGCAAGTGCTGTGAAAGTTAGAAGGGGCTTCAGTAGTTTAGGAGTGTCACTGTGGTTTGTGAAGGGCTGTATCAATTTTACTGTTCATGTTTCCCACTCCAGGGAAAACAGCCAGACAAATAAAGCCTTATTTCTTTTTATGACCCTGCCCATGGCAAACCACATTAGAATTTCATAATGGATTCTAAGATACTGGTAGTTCCTCTTCACAGGCCTGCAGGGATCACTGGCTGCACTTGCAGGGTGCTTCCTCCTGCACTGGGTGTTAGCTGAAGGCGCTGTGCTGGGGGAAATACGCAGTTTGGGATAATTGCTGCTACTCTGTTCTCTGCCTCAGCTGGATTCTGTTCCTCTCGATGTCCAGGATTGATGAACTCCTTTACTTAGGACTGAAGTAACTTCTCTAGCGATAGGCCAGCAGTGAGCCAAGGTCTGTGAGAGGAATTGGCGCTGTTCCGTTACTGTGTGACTTTAGGGGGTCACCAGACTTGCCTTGCGCCTCTCAGGATGTTGGGTTGCTCTAGACATCTTGCCATAGCCACAGGGAAATGAGGCGGACACTGGGGAGTCCCTTTAAATGTTCACTGCAGCACATACAAGTACATGGTCATTTCCTTCACTACCCGTCCCCTTGTGACTGGCGTTGTTTTCTGTAGCCTGGAATTGATTTTAGGATCTGCATATTCAGGTTTTTGGGGAAACTAATTATTAGAAAAGGCATTTGAACACTTGTCTTCCATGACATTTTTTTTTTTTATGGCGGTACTGGGGATCGAACTCAGGACCCTGCGCTTGCTAGGCAGGCGCTTATTCCACTGAGCTATATCCCCAGCCCCACTTCCATGGCATTTTTTAACATAGTTCTGTGGATGGCATTCTGTAGATCTGGATGGTGTAGATTTTATTGAACTGAAAGAGCAATTCAGTCTCTTCAGAGCTGCCAGGCTTTTCTACTCCCAGAGGTCTCTCATTGTCCATCTGCTGCATAGGAATATCAAGAAGAGGACACAGGAAAGGGTATGGCAGTGCCCTGAACTGGCCCATGGTTTGTTTTCAGATGTAACTCCCTTCCTGTGCTAGGTGCTTGAGTCAGCACAGACAGCCTGCTTCCTGCCTGCACTGTACACAGCTGGTGTGGGGAAGGAGCAAGACCTGCCCAAATAATCAGGCTCCTCATCTGTGGAATGGACACCAGGTTCAGGCTTCAACTCTGCCAAGTGTCCATTTGAAAGGGCAGCTCTGGGTTAAGCAGGGGACTGATGGACCTGCTGGCTTCCTATGGTGGCCTGGGGCTGAGGTCATCTCGAACTGAGTCTGCAGTGCAGCCCTTGGCCTTTGGGATGTTGAGGTGGACTTACAGGGTGTTTGTGATCTGCAGCACCCCTCACCCCAAGTATGCAGGCACTCTGACCTGCTCCAAAGAGTGACCAGTGACTGCCAAGCTCTGGGTAGGGCTCTAGCACATGGGTGGCATAGCATGTTCTGAAACAATGTGTCTATCACTCCTTGTCCAGCTTTGGAGAGGATGGGCCATCTGTGAGAGGCCATAAAGTGGGGTTGGGGTGCAGGAAGTTGGGGGCATGGGGAGGTTGGGAGTAGGCAAGGGCCTAGGTGAGATGGTTTGGGTGAGACTGTCAGTGATGTGTGCAGGGAGGTCGGTGGCTGGGGAGGGAGTGGCATGTGTATCTGCACGACCTGGAGTAGAGGCCCCATGTCCCAAGCTTACCTTGGGTCTTGTCCTTTTTATCTGCCCCAGTCTTGCCCCAGACAGGCCCCATGTTTCATTCCCCACTATGAGAGCAAGAGGCGAGCAGCCCATCCTATGGGAGTTCCTGTACTCGGGCTAACTCTGACAGACCTGCGCTGCACAAGGTTGGGGTCCAGGGAACACAGGGCAGGAGCAAGTGTGAATGCTGCTAGAAGACCCCCTGCTTTCTTGTCCTACATGCAAGTCAGTCCCTCTTGGGATACCTTGACTCTGGGGCAGGTGGGAGCAGCTAAAGCAAGATGTGGCCACTCTGAACTGCTCTATCTTCCACAGAAGGTGATGTAAACAGCCATCTTTCTACCAGGCAGCCAGGGTCCTTGAGTTGGTGACATGGAGCAGACTTTATTCTTACATAGTTTTTGTTGTTGTTGTCATCGGGAATTGAACTCAGGACCTTGCACTCGCCAGGCAGGCGCTTGTGCCATGAAGCTATATCCCTGGCTTTATTCTTGCTATTGTCCAGCGTCTCTGCCCACTGCCTGGGTGGGATGCCGCCGTGTGAATTCAGGATTGGAGGGCACAGTTGCTGCTCAGTTTGGAAGGGTAGAATTAAACTGCAGAGGGCGGCAGACTATTAGTAATACCAGACACCAGAACCAGACTCAGTGGCCTTTTCTGGCTAGTGCGGACCCTCCTGCCGTAAGTGAAGGACCCCAGGGTGTGGCAGCATCAGAGAGTGGGGACCAAGGAAAGTTCATGCCCCAGGAATGCCAGAGCGTTGTTGTCTCCCTTGCTTCTGTCCGGAAGATTCCCAGAGACAGCAAGCTGAGGCCTCAGGGAAGGGGAGGTAGGAGGAGGCTGGTGGGAGTCTGAGAAGAGTCTCTGGTTATATCAGTGCAGGCAAAGGCTGCTGGGCATGAGGGAGAGCAGGTGGATTTTCTACCTTGGAGCTGTCTCTCGCACCACATCGACACACAAGCATGGAGAGAAACCTAGAAGCAGGTCTTAGGGCTGTTTGGTCTTCAGACTCTTGGAGTGTCCCTAACTTTAGGGCAGGCAAATTCTGAGGGCGTTTTGTCACCCTCTCCAGGGATAGCCACATGCACACACGTAAGCATAACACAAATGCACAAGCGCACATGAACACATACTTGCATACGGGCATGCACGCACAATACATACAGACGTACATACAAGCATACATGCACATGGGCGTGCATACACACAGTTGTGTCCAAGGCAATGCACATACATACCCACACATATACACGCGAACGTGGGCACTGATGCACACTGGCACACACAGTTGTATACTTGCATGCTTTGGATGAACTGATGAGTTGTTTGTAAAGATATGATAATCCCAGATATACAGGACCCCTTTGGTGAGGATCTGCCTTTCCCACTGTCTGGGCGCTGCTAGCCAGTACCTCGTTGGTTCTATAATTTTTGGGGACCTGCACATATAAAAGGTGAAATTTTGTTGGAAACAAGCCTCTCTGTGGGCTCTGTTTCATCCCTGGACTCTTGAGGTATCTCCAGCCTTTGGGCAGGTGGGCTCTGAGCTGGGATTGTACCCTGTTCAGGTATGGCCACCGTGTCTTTTAAACCAGGAGCAGAAAATTCTACACTTCTAAGGCTATTCCCCTAAGGTTGGGAAATGATTTTTGGAAATCTTCCCTGAACATTTTGGAAGACTGGAAGACAAGGTCTGTTGGGTCAGGGGCTGGTTGGACAGTGATGGCTGGGGATTTCCATGACATAGGGAGAGCTATCCTCATAGAGTTGGGATCTCAGGTTTACTCAGCTTGTCACTGAGCCACCATCATCCCCTTTACTACTTTAAGCTCTTAGCCCACTCTGTCACTGCCACTTTTGTGTCCTCACTATGTGATCTCCTGTGGTAACTTTCTGTCACTCTAACAAAACACCTGAGACATTTAACTTGCAGTATGATTTCATTAGGCTCAGTTTTGGAGGCTCCAGTCCATGGTTGGCTGGACCCATTTATTTAGGCTTCTAGTAAGGGCGCAGAGGGTAGTGGTGGGACATGCAGGTTGGAGCAGAACTACTCACCACATGGCTGTGATGCAAAGAAGAAGGGGTGGCACGCCACAATTCCCTTCATGGCCATGTCCCCAGGAACCTAAAGGTTTCTCATAAGACTACCTCATAAAGGTTTTGCCATTTCCCAGTGGAGCCACTGTGAGGACTAAACTTCTAACATTCGAACTTTAGGAGTTACTTTAGCAAATGATAGCGCCTTCCTAGAAGAGTACGGGTCTGAATGACGTTGAAATGGCCACGGTTCCCGTGACTGCACACCTTAGTCTCTTCTCCACTCCCACTGCTTCAAAGAACTGAAAACAGGATGAGCAAGAGGGCGTTTAAGTGGCCTCACCCTGCACAGTTGATGGGATAGTGGTGACGACATGGGTAGATGATTACGCGGTGATGGTGATAACTGCTCACGTTTACTGAGTGCACATGTGGTAGTTAAGCTTCGCTGGGTCGGTCTGGTTTGTTTGGGAGCCTCCTTGGGCATTAGTATTACTCCTGTGGTATCAGTGTGGGTCATGGAAGTGTGACCTTGGGTACTGGGTGTGGTCCCTGGCTCCTTCTTGTTCGGCAATTCTTCCCTGCTCTGCTTCTTGATCGCTCTGAACTAAGCTGCGTTGCTTTGCCACTGTCTCCACCATGATATTCCAGCCTTCCTCTGAAATCACAAACCAAATTAAGTCTCTCCTCCATTAAACTGTAGGCACTGGGTATTTTGTATAGAAATGGGGATGCTGTCTCATACAGAAACTGGTCCCAGAGAGATTGAGTTGTTGCTGTGACTGCACCTGACCATGTCGTTTGGAAGCCTTTGGAACTAATTTGCAGTGGAGTTGGAAATGTGGGGCACAGAAGCCCTAGAAAGCTATAAGCAGAGCCTGTTGGATAATTCTGGTCTGAGCTCAAAAGACAAGAATGCTTTATGTAATGTGGACAGTAAAAGCCAGGCTCAGAAAGTGTCAATGGGAACAAGAACTGCACTGGCAGTTGGACTAGACACTATGTATGCTACACTTTGACAAAAATTTGATCTACATTTTGCCCATGTTCTGAAACTTTGTGGGAGATTAAGGTACGTGAACTAATTGATTTGGTAGTCAATTAAGCCCAACATTCAAGCTGTCTTAAGGTTACTGCTGGCTACTTTTAGCTATATTATAGTGAGAATTGAGGGCAAAACGCAGAAGAGAAAAATGTGGAAAACTTAAATTTTGGCCCAATAGGAACCCCATGTAAATTTGAGGCCAAAGGTGTGGCTGGTAAAGAAATTAACACCATTAAAAAGAAAACAAGTGTAGTAAAGCCTTAGGTTATGAGTAACTTGTTCTGCGAGGATTCTGCAAGATGAACAAACATTTCTAATAAATTTTATTTTATTTTATTTTTTTGGTGGAACCAGGGATTGAACTCAGGACCTTGTGCTTGCCAGGCAAGCACTTATTCCACTGAGCTATATCCCCAGCCCCACTAATAAATTTTAAACTTGATAAACAGGCAGTGTATTGCAATACAAATATTAGTAACACTGAATGTCGCACGATCACAATTGAGCCAGTGCTTCTCTCACTTGCTGTGAGACTGTGGGTGGTCATTTCCCAACAGCAAGAGGTTATGGGGGAGATCTCATCCTCAGAGGAGGAGGAGGAGAAGGTGGAGGAATCCTTCACTTCAGTGAGGTTAGGGACACGTGAACTGTGGAAATGGTACAAAATTTTATAGGAAAGCACCACTTGAATAAAGCTGTAGCAGTGTATGCAGTGAATCTGTTTAATGACAGCGCAGTGTTACATTTCCACAAAATACTCAACAGCAGGCAGAAGCAAGTGTCATGGATAGGTTCCTTGTTAGAGTTGCATAAAAAGAAAAAGATTCCAGTGAGCCAATAGATAGCAGTGATTCTATTGGTGATAGTGAAACTCTCCTACACAATAACCCTCTCATTTCCTTCACACCAGCCACAAAGGATTTTTCTTTATATTTTGTATTTTCTTTATTATTCTGTATTATATTAAAACATTATAAGCATTTTTGTATGAATATTTTTAGGTTGTGGAATGAATTATCTATTCATTATTTCTTAAGGGAAGATTTGCTTTGATAGACAAATGCCTTGGATTACAAGCAAGTTTCTGGAGTCAATTATGCTCATAAGCCAAGGTTTTATTGTTTTTTATACAAGGGCAGGAAGAAACATGCTTTGAGGGCATCTCACAAATCAGGAGGACCCCTCCTATCACAAGCTCAAGTGTGCAGAAATGTCAGCATTTCATTTGAGAAGAGAGTCCTTGGAAACCTTTGCTCAAGGACCTCCTAGAGAGTTGGTTCCCCGAGATTTGTTTCACCATGCTCAGTCATTCAGCCACTTCAGCTATGGTCCAGTGGGCCTGGCCACTGCTGCTGCTAACAGTAGACGTTGGTGTTGTTCATATGATGCTACTTTTACTGGCATGCAGATGCAAGAGTCATGGGGTCAGTTCTTTGAAGCACTCAACCGCCCAGATTGAAAAGAAAGGCCTAGGAGGCCAGGTCAGGAGCCCCTGAGAGGACAGTGAGAATGAAGTTGAAGGTTCAGTGAAAACCCCAGAAGTGAGAGATGCCAGAACTGTGGAACATCTGCTAAAGAAAGCTGCAGGCTGTGAGTGGATCCAGCTCAAGAGAGAGGCTGTGCAGGCCACAACTGACAAGACCATGAGGTTGTGGCTGCCTAAACTCTCTGGAATTCACATCTCACCATAATAATACCACATACATCTCACATGGAGCTACAGGACTTGGGTTTCAGTCTTGCTTTGACCCTGTTCCTTTCTATTTCTCTGTTGTAACTTGGGGTTGTGTAAATTGATTTTTATTTTTACAGAAGTCTCAAAAGAGATGTTGATTTTGGAAAAATACCAGAATTGTTGAGACTTTGGGAAAGGGGTGATTGCATTTCTAGTTCTATGGAAGATAGTTGTATCATATTAGATGAAATTATGAACTTATTGTGTTTATTTGGAGATTAAATATGGTTTAAGGAGATATATTTGTGTGTCAAGTTGATAAAGGGTAGCTTAATTGTGTCAACTTGACTGGTTTGGAAGCCATGTAGGGGTGAGCAAACACATCTGTCAGAGTGTCTGGGTGGGACACGAGGAGTCTTGTGTACTGTGTCTGATCCTCACCTCTTTCTCTCTGGCACTATTCCCTGCTCTGCTTCCCAGTCACCATGGACTAAGCAACTCTGCTCTACCCTCCCCTCTGCCATGATGTCCCTGCCTTGGAGCCGGCTGTCTATGGACTGGGTCCTCTGAAATCGTGAGCCAAGCTAACCCTCTCCACTGAGCTGCAGGTGTTGGGTGCTGCACAGCAGTGGGGAAGCTGACTAACATGGCACGTCTGAGCTCACCCCCATCACAGGTAGGGGACTGAGGCACAGCGGAGTGGATAAACTGTGTGAGCCCTGCTACCAGGAGTCTGAGACCACACATTCATGTTCCCTGTTCCTGTGGCTGGTATGTGTGGGGGTCCTGCCTGCTTCCATCGGTCTGTTTTGTTGGTTCTAGCTGGTCTTTGGTGGAATACAGGAGCCCATGTCACCCTCTCTGCCCACTGAGGTCCTGTTCCTGGCAGCTTGCCCTGACCTGCCAGCATTTGTGGCTGGTCCTCAGGTGGTGGTTCAGGAATATTTATTGAATAAGCATTGTATCCAGGAGAGGAAATGCCTCACCCAGTGTGTCCCTCCTCTAATCTGAGCTGTGTCAGAACAGGGGCAGTTTCTTGGTGCAGAGGGGCTGACACACTGTCATTGTTCATTCCCGGTGTTTGGGTCTGGCTTTTGCTGTCTGGGCAATGCTGGAGGTCCTCCTGGGTCCCACGGGGTCTCCCACTTCTCCAGGTGCAGAATCTGCCAGCAGCTCCAAGGTGCCCTCATGTGGTGAGCACGGGTACTGCAGAAGAGCCTTGCTGCACACACCCAGGTAGCTACCTACCCTGGTTCTGTGCTATCTGGCTGTACTTTGACAGTACCTGAACTTGTCTGTGTACAAGCCCCATCCTGTCCCTGTAGGGATAGTGCTTGCTATGGGCTGTGGACCAGGCACAGCCTGGGGTTGGGAAGCATCACAGGTCTGGTTTTGGTCATTCATTCCTCCATATTGGCTCAGACTGCTCAGAGCTAGGCTTCCGTGAAATTGGACCAGGGTCTTGGGCCTGACTGGAGCTCTGCCCCAGAACAACCCAGAACCCCCAGGCATCTAGAGCTCATGGATATAACTCGTGGTGGTGTGGCTCAGACCAGGCTGGAATGCCCAGCTCAGGATGCATCTAGCCCATGGCTGTGGACAGTGTGATGAGTTAGGGAATGTAAGCGGCCATAGACATCTCCAGAATGATCTGAAAGGACCTGCTGAAAGTGACCGAGGCCCTAAGCTAGGCTCAGCTCTCTTGACACTGAGAGCCTTGTTCCCTATCAGATGACATTGAGCTTCCAATCTACTCAGTGTCCGCTACAGCTTTTAGCTGTCTCCCATCTCCATCAGAGCACATGTGGAAGTGGCTTCCATGTGCAGATCGCTTCTGAGTCACTTTTGGCTCTCCTGGTCCCAGCATGGGCAACTGTTTCCACCCGTCTTCCTGTTGAGAGCTTTCTGTGTGGTGAAGGTTTAGAAGCAGGCTTGCCAGGCAGGGTAGGGGGTATAGAGATGAGAAGGGCACCTGTGTGACTGTCTCTGTGACTATCAAGTCTTCACTGGTGCTGAGTGCCCCAAAAGGAGCCAGGACAGGATGGATCTCAGCCCTGCAGGGACCAGGAAGCTGTGAGACCATAGATGGCAGGCAAAAGTACCTGGCTACACACATAAGTCCTTTTCATGCTCCTTCTGAAACCAAGTCCTATCTTGGCCACAGCTTTCAGGACAGCCTTTGCCACCTTCCTGCCTCTTCAGTCCACTAGGAAGTCACAGACAGCCGTGGTGAAACACTGGGTTTATTCTTCCCATTGTGCTGGAGAGGAAACACTGTTTAGCAGGAACCTGATGCTATGTAGGCCAGAGGTGAGCTTAGGCCTTGGTCCCATGGTGAGAGTCCAGGAACCTCGCTGGCCAGGCCAGAGTTGGGCAAGGGTGGGATGGGAATGGGCAGGCCTGGGCTGCACCTTTTATTTGGAGCACCCCTGGGGTTCAGAGAATGAGCCCCTAGGAAGTGGAGGCGACCCTATGGTACATGCGCCACAGCGGGCTGTTTGTATCATTGAAAACTCTGTTAATATGTTTTTCTTTTAATGTAGGAGTTGTTTTTTTCTAAGCTAACTTCAGTATTCAGGTTTAATTGCAGTGTTGGCACTTTGTGATAAGTGGGTTTTGGGTTGCAGTTTGGGCACTCATCTCTAAAAGGTTCGACATCCCTGCTCCAGCATGTGTGTAAGAAGACCCCCCCCCCATCTTGCTGCCTCTGGAGGGGCTGCTAAGCTGAGGCAGGCCCCTCCCACTCCTCACTGTTGGGTGAGGCATCTTTCCACCTTCTCTTTCATTCCTTGAGCAAGTTAGAGTGCATAGTACTTCACAGTTTCCATTTTCCTTCCCAAACATTGCTGTCCCTGCACCCACCCAGCTTGCCAAGATTTTTGACACTCATACTGCCAGGAACAACAGCTAGGCCATGCAACAGGGGTGAAGGCTGTGCCACTAAGGGCCTGCTCTCTGGGATCACCTACTGCGAGTGCCTAAGCTGTGGGCACAGGTGGGCAGAGGCCAACAAGCCTGGCTTCCATTCTGGCCAGACGTGTGGGAGCCTGAGGCCAGGGAAGGAGGGTGGGGGTAAGGTCAGAGCAGGGCCTAGGTGCTCAAGAAGCGAGGAAGCTGCACCCTGTCTCACTAGGTCAGAGCAGCTGCAGGGAGCGGTGCCATGGAGATTTGTAGGAATTTCAGAGGCTGTGGGGCAGGTGGCACCAGCACCTCAGCTCCTCAAGTTTTTATTTAGAGAAGTCTTCACAAAGAGCTGTGTTCTTCAACCAGTTATTTCCTCTGTCCCTACACTGGGCAAGGCCCCTGGACCTATCAGGGTAGTCTCATTGTATCAGGGGATACGCTGTGCACCAGAGTGGCTGCTGTGGACCAAGCTGTGGCTTCCTCAGTGAGCCAGCTGGTGTGTGCGTGTGTGTGTGTGTGTGTGTGTGTGTGTGTGTGTGCGCGCGCGCGCGTGCGCACAAGTGTGGGAAGGAGGATAGGTGTCTGAGCTTGGACAAGCACAGCTGTCTCTGCAGAGGACAATGGTGTGGGCTCCTGGCCTCTGGGTCTGTCAGGAGGGCGGTAGCTCAGCCCCACAGGTCTGTGTTGGATCCTGCGGCACGTGGTACATGGACCCTCTCCACATAGCAGCCGGCATCAGTGTTGCAGCTCAGCCATGGTGAAGCCTGCTCTGCAGAGGCAGCGCAGTGAGATTCCATGGTTTCAGAGCAGTGAGGGTCCCATAAGTGCACCCACTGGACAACCCTGGGATGCAGCCTTGTGGTCCTGAGCTGGCACCCCAGGAACACCAGACCTATGGGAGGGGAAGGTAGCTCAAGTACAGTATCTCAGGCTTCCACTGTGGAGGGTACCAGGAAGGTAAAGCATGAAGGCCCTTCCCAGGAGACCCAACCAGCAATTGACCAGGCCCAGCGTCAGTGCCAAGGGTTGCGTGCCTGAGGGCCTCACCGTTGCTCAGCTTCCAGCATCCCTTGGCTCACAGTCCTGAGGGTCATTCTGACTGGAAGCTGGTCCCTGGGAAGGGCAGTGGTATGGGAATGGAGCACTGGTCCAGGGAAGAAGGAGAAGCTACTTTCCTTTGGAAGGAAGGTTCTCAGTAGTCCCAGACAGAGCTCAGGCTAGACAAGGGCCACCTCTGGTGGCAGCAAACCCAGAGGCTGCAGCCCCTGCCAATCCTTTCTGTACTGCCTTGGAGCAATCTTGGGACCCTGTCACTTGTCTAGACTCAGAGGTGGCCCTGAGGAGGGTGTGCTGTCCTGGCCACCTCATAGGGTAGGAAGGGAGAGGGGACATCAAGCCCAAGGTCAGTGATATGGTCAGGCCAGGGTTGCTGGGGCCACCTGGGCCACATCCCTGTCCTTTGGGGGCAAGGAAGTGTAGGACTCTATCCTCAGCGCTGCAGTGACTCCATTGGGGGTGTGTGGGGTTCTGCTTGCGCCTGCGGCATCCATCTTGGTGGAGTGCTGGGCGGTCCCCCGCAGAATTCCTCTGCAGCTCAGGGATGATGGGAGGCTGGGGATGTGAGTGGGGCGCCACCACGTGGACCCTAGCAGGGTCGTTTTAGGATTATTCTGATTTTCTGTAACCTGCCTAGGGCAGGGCACTGATTTCGGGGACACCAAGACTATTCAGGTTCTGAGACAGCAGAAAGGGCGCATCCTCAACCCCATGAAAAGGCTGTGAAGCTGCAAAGCCAGGGCCGGGACCTGCCCGAGGGGGTGGGAGCGGAGGGGCTTCCCCCTTTGACCCTCACAAGGTGCCCTGCACTTTTGGGGATCTGAAACCTGCGGTAGGCGGAGAGGAGGTGCCAGCTCAGAGACGCGTGCCAGGGCGCCAGCAGGTGGCGCTGCCTTCCGAGGACGGGAAAAAATGCCTGCAGCAGACCTGAGTGGGTGTCACTGCGGCTGCAGATGGTGGTGGGGGAGGGATTTGTCATTTTCTCCCGGGCTGCGGGTCCTCACGTGCCTAGCGTCCCGCATAGCCCCGAGCAGGGTTTCGGGGCGGGAGGCGGCCCAGCGCGCTGTTTGGACCGTGGGCGCGGACTCAGGCTCCCTCTGCCAGGCGAGCTCGAGCTCTGTCTGTCCGGAGGCGCGGGCCGGTCCGTCTCAGATCCCAGGCTCAGCCCGCGCCGCCCCGCCCCCGCCCGCGCCCGGCGGCCCGAGGAGTACAGATTTTGCGGTGACCTCAGATCCTACCCCACTCCCTCCCTCGTTTCCGTGGCAACTGTCCAGGGAGCCCCTGGAGGGCCTGCGGCAGTCGGGACACACTTGGCCCTGCGCGCCCAGACCCGCGGGGGTCGTCCCGCCGCCAGCACCGCGGACAGCGCCCGGCCCCTGCGGGTGCTAACCGTCCAGCCCGGCCCGTGGCCGCCCACCTCCCCGCGCCCCGGCTCACCACTCCCCGCGGACCCTGCCTTTGTCTTCCAGCCCCCACCGCCTTCTGCGACTCCCGGGCACTCGGGTGCGGACACACGTGGCCGGGGGCGGTGGCCGTGGCCTCCCCCCGCCATCCTCCCGACGCCCGGGCGTGCGGGCCCCTTTGTGTCCCGAGACCAGATCCCGGCCTGGCAGCTGGGCCGCCCTCTGGGCGGGCACATTGTTTGGCGGATTTGTCCGCAGCGCGAGGGGCCGCGGGGGCCGGCTCGCCTTTTCCCGCGGGAGGGGCGCCGGCCGGCCGGGCTCGCGGGCCATTTCCATGAGAAAGGAGCGGCGGAGGCGCCTCTCTTGGCATTCACCGCGTGCCTTAATTGTATAGACATTAAATCAAGGTCCGCTGTGAACACGCAGAGGGGCCCTCAGGGCTGCTGCGGGCGGCGGGCGGCCCGGCCAGGGCCAGCCACGGCTTCGGCTCGCGTGGGGTCCAGCCGAGGGGCCCGAGCGCCCCGGCGTCTTCGCGGCGCGGCGGACGGGGCGGGGCGCTACGAAGCCGGCGGTGCAGCCCCATCCGCCCCTGGGTCGGAGGAGCCCCCTCCCCGCGCAGAGGGCCCCAAGCGAGTCCCTCGGGGCGTTCCCAGAGCCGGAGCTGGGGAACCGCGGGAGGGGAACGCTTCCCGCGGTCCTCCGCGGGGCGCAGGAGGGTCCACTCCGACCGGCGGCGCGGGCCTCCGGCAGCTGCCCTTCCCCTCGGTGGCCTCTCCCGGCCTGACCTGGAACGCGCAGCGAATGCGGTTCAAATAAAAAGAATCGATGTGCAGAGATGAAAACAGTCTCCTTTTACAACCTGGCAAGCTCGCCCTCCCCAAACGCCGCGGGCCAGCAAGAAGGCGCTCGCAGAGAGAAAGACGGGGTGACCCGGAGAGGCCGCTGGCCGGCTCGCAGCGACCGGGCCCCGAGCGCAGTTACCCGTCCGGGCGCAAGCCGCCGCCGCTGCCTGCTCCTCTCCGGCCGCCGCCGCCTCCGCCCGTGCCCGCCTCCTCCTCAGCGCTCCGGGCCCCGAGTGCCGCTGTCCCAGGCGGGGCCCGAGGAGCCAGGCAAGTCCCCGAGCGCCATGCGCCGCCGGGAGCCGAGCGCGCGCAGGGTCGGTGTTGCAGGCGCTCAGCTCCCGCTCGCCGGCCCGGCCCGGGTGCGACTGTCCCCGCGCTCGCCGCCGCCGCCTCCGCGCGTATCCGCGCTCAGCTCCGGCACCGGGCGATTATCACTGGGGCGCGCGGTGACGTCACCCGGACACCGGCTCCGCCGCCGCCTCCCGGAGGTGTCCTTGAGAACTGCGGGGCACGCGCGCCGTGCACACACGCACCGCGCGCCCGGTGCCTCCCGCGCACACGCGCCACCTCCCGCCCGGCGCGCTCCTCTGCTCGCACGGACACAGCCTTCAAACGCCCTCCACTGTGCCCAGCGCCCGGCGGCCTACCGTAAGCCCAGGAAACGCTCCCCCAGGCACACTCAAACAGCTCCAGTGGCCCTCCGGCACCTGCAACCCACGGGCCTCTGCCCCTCTGGTCAGAGGAGGTATACACCCTCGGGCCACACCCGCCACATCCCGCTGCGCCACGAGCACGCCGTGCCTGTACGGAGCCCACTGTGCCCGCACGGAGCCCGCTGTGCCCGCAGACACACTCCACGTTCAGGGCTGCACTGCAGGTCGCGTCTCCCGTGCTGGCCCACCACACACCCCAAAGCTCGCACCCAGTAGCCGTGTAGCTGTGGCTCCCGAGTCCTCTCCCGGAGTAAGGGATGGGTCCCGCAGGGCTCTGCTCACCGCCCTGCTGTACTCTTAATCAAAGGATGCTTTTCTTTCCTACTGTTTAACTGGGAGGGACAGGGAAGCACAGGCGACACTGTGGGTCGACTGCATTCAGGCCCACACCTTGGGCATCCTTTGCGGAAGAGGTCTACTTTACTTTGGCCCTCTAGGGCCATGGATCAACAGCTTCCCCAAACCAGCCTCCCAGGGCCTTTGTTCGCGGTGCAGACGAGGAAAGAGCTGTAGGCCCTGTCGCGACCGGCAGCTTCTGTACCCCTCTCCCTGCTCCGGGGACAAACCGGGCCCTGAGCCATCTGCCCTCGGAGCAGAACCTGGCATACTCTCCCGCCCCGGATGCGGGTCCTGCTGTTCGTACCCTCTCCAGCTCTGCTAGGGCCCGTGGACAACGCTGGAAAGGAAGTCACCATTCAGGAAGGTCCTGTCCCCATCCCCCGCCGATACCCAAATCGTCCAGAGTCCCTTCCTGCCCTAGCCTTAATCCCTAGCTCTTTGCAGATGTCAGGGGGCGGCCCTTCTCTTTCGGGCGGGGTGTGCAAGGCCTCAATTCTCCCGGGTGATGGAAGCGGCACCTTCGCCTGTTCCTAGCCCCGAAGCTCGGGAAGCCCCCTCCTCTCGGCCTGAGGTGCCGGCGGTCACAGGGGCGCAGGCCGGATGCTCGGGGGCGGAGGGCAGGGACGCCGGGCAGCCACCACTTCAGTTTCGTCGAAGACGGTTCCACTCCGCCTCGTCCCGCCCAGCCGCGCCACCGACCCTCACCCTGGTGGGCCGCAGCTTCTCCAACGCGGTTCAGGCTCTGCAGCCCCGGAGTCCGCTGTCCATGGTGTTGAAACTGAAGCCTGAACCCTTGAGTCCCGCCGGCACTTTTCACCCGTCCGCTTCCTTCCAGGGGTCTGGACCAGGCGCAGCCATGATCGCAGCTTTCCAGGCCTCTGCCTGTGCACCCGCCACCCCTCGCTTCCTGGACGGGCCCGGGAAGCCTCCTAAGGGGGCGAGCTCCTCCTCACCCTCGGCCGGCCCCTCGGGCTTGCAAACTCCAAACCTTCGGATCCTCACTTGGCAGAGCACCGACGCGGCCCGGGCCCCTTCCCTGGCGGAGCACCGCCTCCCGCGTCCGCCGGCTGGGCGCGGTGGGGAGGGAGGCTGGGGACCGCGTCCTTCCCATGAACCAGGCCAGCTTTGTGCGCACCCCGGCATGACACGCCAGCGCATCTCCTCCTGTTATTTCCGCCTCCCGAGCCCGCCGCACCGTCCGGGTCCCCGCGCGCCCCTTCCATCCCAAGCCGGCGGGGGAAGGGCAGGCTGGGGCGTGGGGGTGGAGCCGGGCGGGCGGGCGCGGGGAGGGGAGCCCACCGCCGGCCCTCCGCGCTCGCCCCGCGGCCTCCGGGCAGAGACCTTCTTGGCGGCCCGTGCCTCCAAAGGTTTCGCGAGAGTCAACTTACAGCTGCCGGGCCTTGCTCGGCCTCGTGTCCCCCTCAGCTCCGCGGGGCCCAGCCTCGCCTCTCCACGCGCCTTCTCTCTGCCACCGCCACGCCGCCGCCGCCTCTCCCGAACACGCTGAGAATTTGTGTTTGTGGATTTATTTATTTGCCAGCTCTCGGGGACGTGGGGGAGGGGCGGGGTGGGGGCGGTGCTGCCCGGCCAACTCGGCTCC
This sequence comes from Dinomys branickii, assembly GCA_004027595.1. NCBI lineage: Eukaryota > Metazoa > Chordata > Mammalia > Rodentia > Dinomyidae > Dinomys > Dinomys branickii. The sequence continues at coordinate 64,915 of PVLD010002446.1, read as the reverse complement.
GGGTTCCAGGCGGCCTCCTCCTCGTGCACAAAGGCCCTGCGCTCCCCGCAGCAACTTGGAGACTGTCAGGTGGCTCGGGCGGGGTGGGGGAGGGAGGGGCGCGGGCGGGACGCCCCCTCCCGCCGCCGGCCGCGAGAGCCCGCGAGGAGCGGAGCGAGATGAACAGATCGGCGAGACCGCTGAGAGCCCCTCTGCCCGCCCCTTCCTCACCCCACCCTACCCCTCCCTCCCTGTCACTCCTCCAGAAAGGGGGACGTGGCCCACATCTGGGAACAGCTGGCTCACAGCCTCTTGACCCTTGACCCTGTCCTCCTTGGAAAGGGAGGAGGGATGGAAGAGGCGGGTCTTGAACATATAGGGATGAGGAGGCGTTTTGAGACGACATGCCGGGCCCACAGCACAGATGTGGCCGCCGGAGGAGCTCCCTGCGATCTCTCAGTTCCAGTTTGGGTGGTGAAGGGATCCCGGAGGCCCCTACCAACGGAAGGCACAGACCTCAGCCCCGCCCACCCGGCTCCAAACCTCCCCCCCAGGGGCAGCCTGGCCCGCTGCGTGCAAGGAGGCCTCCCCCAGACAGGAGGCAGGAGGCAGGGCAGGTGCCTCACCCCTGGCCCATCTCACTCCCCCTGGGGCCCTCCTCCCTCAGGTGCTCAGAGTGCTCTGCTGGGTGCCTCATCACCACCATCTTGTGGGGGGGGAAGTCCTTACACCCCCAAGCTCAGAGATGGGGGTCTCCATCCTGAGATGCTGCTACCCTTCAGGCTCTGGTCTGCTTGTGGCCGAAGTGCCTGGTGGGAGGGGCAGGTCCCCCTTGCTCCTCCTAGCCCTTTGTGGTGGTGGTGGGGGGTGGGACCCCGCCAGGCCAAGTGCTGAGGGCGGGAGCTGGCCACCACAAAGACACCAATTGTGAGCCCTGCCTGGTGCACAAAGAGGTTGGGGCAGGCCGGGGCCTGGGGCCCTCCACATGGAAATGAGGCCAGGCCCCTTTCTCCCGCCCCTGCCTGCATCCTCCTCTCAGGGACTGGGTCAGATGACAGTCCCAGAGAAGAACTTGTCTTGGTCTGAGGTCCTTCGGATGCCACCCAGGTAGCTGCAGCTGCCAGCTGAAGACATGGATCACTCTTCAAGGACAGCCAGGTGAGCCATAGGCCAGGGCTTGGCAGCAGGAGCACCACATGGAGGCTGAACCCCCTTCCAGGCGCTGCCCAGGGTGGGGTGGAGTCTGGACGCCTGGCCCATAGCCGGAACAGGGCTTTTGTTCTTGGGGGATGAATTTTTCAGCCAGAGGAGTGTCTTGCCAGGCCCGGGTACGCCTGCTTGTTCCCCGAGTTTGCAGGTGACTCCCGGGCCATCCACCATGACCGGGTGTAGAATCTTGGGCAGCCCCCGACTCCCTGCCTCACTGCTCCAGGCCTAGGGTCCCAAGAATATGTTTTGGGGAGAGAAGGGCTCGCTTCCCTGAGGAATCTTGGTGCCACTAAATTATGCTGGGTGGCCCAGCCTCCAGAAGTCATGCAGGAGTCTTGGAGTGGGGACTGGAGGAGATGCTGGGTCTGGCTCCTGGGTATCCTCCAGGACCTGCAGAATGCTTCTCACAAGGCTTTGCTGCCACATCCCTCACCTACTTAGAGGCACTTTCCTTTGTGAAGCTGGACCTTAGGGCAGCCAGAGCAGGAGCTTACAGTCCCCCTCCATGGACCTCCTGCTCCTGCGGAGTGCTCATCTCTGAAGCCAGGCAGGAGCCAAAGGTGAATGAGGCCAGCCCGGCCCCTTGTCTTGGGTCTGCACAGGCTGGGGTGGGGGTCCTCTGGTTGTCCTTTCTGCCCTCTCAGGCTGTAGCCTGACCTTTCTCTGAGTGGAAGCAAGGGCTGCTGGACCTAGCCCCTCCTCCTTCCAGGGGCCTTAGGCAGTTCTGTTCCCACAGAGCCTCTCCCTCTATGAGGCAGGGAGGCCTCTCTGTGGTCCCCACCCTGTGCTGGGCCCTGGCCTTGTGGCCTTCCATCTCCTTCCACTCTGCAAGAACCCAGAGCTCAGGACCCAGCAGAGGGAGCCCCACCCCATGGCCTGTGGGGCTGGGCTGGCCCAGACTGGGGTTCCGCAGTGGGGAGCAGCAAGACCACCCTTGTTGGAGCTGCTGGACCAGAGCTGACCTGTCGCTGCTGGTCTCTCCTCCAGGACCACCTCTGGCCCTCCCTCAGGGCCCCGGTTGCCCTGTGAGCACCTGCTCAGGCTCAGGCAGTGGGTGTTGGCTGCCGCCTTGTCTGTGAAGGGGTCACTTAGGGACAGAAGTGCTGTCTGTCTCCCCCTTGGGGTGCCCCTTGCATCCCACAGCCCAATGCTGGAGGTCGCCCATGCCGGGCAAAACTGGAGCCTCTGCCACAGGACACCTCACCCCATGTCCAGCTGGGACTCGGATTCTGCAGCAGAGGTGGGGAGGGGAGTGTGAGCTCCGAGCAGCAGGATTGATTGAGAAGGAACAGGGTGGTCGTCCGCTCCACTGTGACCGGTGCAGGCCCTGGGGGAGGCAGAGCCCTAGGGTTGGTGGCCCGGTCACAGAGGTGTAAGGCCACTGCCGTGGCCCCAGGGCCGGAGCCCGTACCCGTGTCCAGCACTTGGCCTTCTTCCTGGGGGCCACGGGAGGCAGCATCCTGCCCAGACTCGGGGGCCAGGCCCACACGCTGGGTGTGCATGGAGAAAGCGCCTGCCTGTCGCCTCCGGTGCTCACAGTGTCCTCGCTTTGAGAATGAGGGCAGGTGCTGGGCTCAGCTGTCAGCAGCCCAAGGGGAGTGGGTGAAGGCACATGGGCTGGTTTGGTTGTAACTGTGTCCATTTCAGGGTATTGTTTATTTAGGGCAAGTGATAGTGATTTTCCACTGATAGTAAAACACTCTCTAACACAGGAACTTAAGTAAAAAAAGTGGAGAGAAGGCGGATCTGAGGTGGGGCAATGGTCGGTGGGGTCTGTTGCTCAGGGACCTGGCAGCATGGGGACGAGGGGCTTGGGCCAGGGCTCAGTTTCTGCACAAAAGGTTCCTATTAGACCCTCTGCCCTTTCTCACCTCTGCCCTTTCTAATTATTTGGTCCAGCTGGAGCTTGCCTGGTATAGGGTCTGTGGAGATGGCCTCGGTAGGTCAGCAGTGGGATAGGTACCAGCTCCTCTTTATTGCCTGGGAGCTGAAGCTGCAGCCAAGGGGACCTGCTGGGTGTGGGCAGTGGCCAAGCACGGACACATCCACTTAGATCAGCACTGTGCCCAGTGTTCCTCTGTTGTTCTTGGGACCATTTTGGGAAGCTCTGTCTTCCAACATCATTCCTTTACTGTCGTGTCTTCCTTGGAAGGTGTCTTAGGCATAAATTTTTACTGAGATGTAAATGACTGCCATGGGTTGCTGTGTTCCGCCCAGCATGGCTGTCCCCTCCTCTCCCTTCTGTGGTGGTTTGGAGCCTCTGGCTGCCAGTGAGCTGTGGCTGTGGTAGGTGCCAGCAGCTGGGGGAGGATGGAGGAAGGCGTGTGAATTTACCTTCCAGTTGAGGAGCAGAGGGGAACCGCTCACCTGCTCCCCTCTCTGGAGGGGCTGATGGCCTCAGTGTCTCCAGCCTCGGGGTGCTGCTCTGTCCCTGGGTTGTCCTGCACCTGCCCACGCCTTTTGTAAAGGTCGCTTCTTAGAGTCCCCATGTCATCAGCAGGAAGGTGCCATATCTTTCTTGCAGCTGGCCTCACTGGGAGGAATGTGCCATTGGCAGGTGCTGCTACCCCAGATCAAGGTGGGAGACCCTGGGGCCAAGATAGGCCTCGCTGGTTCCCTCCCCATGACTGGTCCCTCTTCCGGTTGGACAGAGGGAAGGGAAGCACAGTCCTGGTGAGAGGCCTGTGCGGGCAGGTCCAGGAGGCTGGGTAGGGTGGAAGGAGCTTGGGAGGCCCTTTCTAAGCTCCACCCACTGAGATCAGGTCCCAGGGTGGCTCAGGACCATGAGGTGTGACTTTGAAGAGGGCTGGGGTGCTCATCTTTGCAGCAACTGAGGGCCGAGCCATGTGGAAGTGTGACTGGGTAGAACAGAGATGGCGGTAAGACAGCTACATAACCCCTAAATTCAGTGGCACCCTGAGGACCAGGCCTTGACCCCAGATCTTTGCAGGACCCACCGTGGTGTAGAAAGGTAGGGGAGATGGACGGAGCCCTGGGACCTGAGGGACAGAGCCTGGGGTGGCCCTTGGCCCAGGGAGGGTGGGAGGATGTTCTTGGGAGAGCCAAAAGGAGAAGTGATGCCCTTGCCTCCACCCTGCAGAAGGACTTGCTAGAAAATGCACATGGGCCCCCCAGGTCCCCAGCTCCCAGGAGGAAGGGCAGTGGGACTGTCTTGAGGTCCTCTACCCCTTCCCAGTGTCCACCTCAGCTCTGAGGCCTGAACAAAGCTGCTTAGCCATTCTGTGTCTGGAAACTTCGGGCAGAGCAGATGTGACCCTGCGCAGTGAAGCACTGCCCAGGCTGGGGGAGCTTCCACACCGGTACTCCCAAGCCTTGGAGACACTTGTGTGCCTGGCTGGCTTCAGAGCTGGGTGCTGCAGTCCAGGTTGCCTAGGGGCTCCAGGAGTGGAGACCTCACTCTACAGGGGACAGAAGAGAAGCACTCAGCAGCCCAGCCTCTCCCCTCCAGGAGTGCCCCCTGTGCTCAGCTCCGAAGAAGGTCCTGAAACCACACCTGCAGCATGCAGAGCTCCAGCTGGGTGGCAGGAGCCTAAGGAGGCACCGGCTGCCTTGTCTGTGCCAGGCCACAGTCCCACACATCCCGGTGGTGTCTCTAGGATCTTTGACATCAGCGGCCCTTCTTAGGGGGACTGTCCAGTTCAAGGTTTGGCTTAAAACCCTTGCCTTGCTTTCCTTATTTCCTGGCAAACTGCAGCGGTGCTGGTCAGTGGGGCAGTAGTGGACAGAAGGTCTTACTGGCCAAGGTCTGGCACTCAGAGTCTTCTTTGGGGGTTCTCATGGGCAGGGCCCAGGTGAAGGGGACTTCACGGTGCTCATGGGGCACCTGCACAAGGAATGGGGTCTCATGGCCTGGGGAGTGATGAGCTGGGCCCCCCTAAAAGTGTGTGGGGTAGGGCACTGGTGCCTCTGTCCATAGGGCAGGGGACTGGTCCCTGTCCACCTTGAGAGTGTTCCTGACCACTTTCTGCCCTCCGCTGGATGCCATAGGGCAGGTGGCTACAGGTTCTGACTTGTCCACAGCATGGTGGGGACGTGGCTGTGCCTCTCCCTAGCCATGCTTGCTCCCTGTGGCCACTGTAACAGATCCCCACACCCTGTGGCCAGCAACGTGACTTCCACCTTGTACATGACTACAGGTTGGGAGTTGGTGGGTTCCCCTTTGTCAGTGTTTTAAATTGTCTGTCCCCATGTTGCCCCAAGCACAGGCTTGGGGGATGGGTTGTGTCCCCCACCAGCTGTGGGTCTCACAGGGTCAGAACCAAAAGTACCTGATTCCCAGCACTCTGGGAGGCTGAGGCATGAGGATAGCAAGGTTAAGTCCAGCCTGGGCAACTCAGAGACTTGGTGAGACCCTGTCTCAAAATATAAAGTACAAAAAGGGCTGGAGATACATGCAAGGACTCTGGATTCAACCCTTAGTACCGGAGAAAGGAAGGAAGAGAGAGAAAGAAAGGAAAAGGGCAGCGCTGCCTGAAAAGGGGCTGAAGTTGGCCTCCTGGCAGCTGAGGCGCTCAGTCATCCCCATGCTGGGGCCCTGCGTGGACTCTTCCTGCCCTCGTCCTTGCTCTGCCCTCCTGTCCCCCCAGCGCTCTTGGTGGCCTCACTCTCCCAACGCCTGTTGTTCCTTGAGGCTTCAAGCTGCGGGCATAGGCCTTGGGCAGGGCGTGTCCCAGGGGGTGAGTCCGAGTCTCAGTGCCCTCACCAAGAAATGGCGGTAGTATTAACCCTTGCCTCCTGGGGCTTGCAAGAGAACTTAGGAGGGATGTGGTCAGGATCCACATGCAGGTAGGACAAAGAAGTGGGGAACTGTTTCATGTCTGTAAAAGGGACATCTGAAGGCACAGGCGACTTCTAAAGCCTGACCCTAGATTAGGTCAGGAGACCAGAGGGATTTGCTCAGAACCCTACCTTGTCCTGTTTTTGAGGGCCTAGACCTCTCCCTGAGTACCTGGGAGGGGGCAGGCAGAAAGCTGGCATCCATATGGGGGGTGCTGGTCACAGAACCTGGGTGTCAGACATGACACGGTGACCAGACATGAAGTGCTGACTGCCCGGGGCTTAGGCACCTCCCCCTGACCAGAGGGTTGAGGGCAAGGTGTGGGCAGCACCTACGGGTGCAGATGGACATGGCGCTGCCTCTCCACATGGGACCCGCTGGAGGCTGAGGCTGCAGAGCCAGAGGGCAGCCTATAGGATCAGGGCAGACCATGCGGACCGTGCTTCCAAATTTAGGAGAAAGTCTCAGGCTGCTCAGGCAGGGGAGTGCACGGGGCTCAGCTAGGAGTGCAGGGGTGCTCAAGGGGGCTTATGGAGGGCCGCGTGGGGGTGAGAGATAGCTCAAGGCGGGCTCAAGCGGGGTTCAGGTAGGCATCTGTGCACGTCACACTTTGTTATCTTTCACCTGTGCTAGGCATGGTGGTGACAGGGAGCTGATGCGCCATGGGGAGTCCCTAAGGCCCTTGCCTTAGAAACTGCTTTGGATTTTAGTATATGTGCTGCCGAAGCGAGCACAGAAACTGCTTTGGCAACTCAGGCTCAGAGACAGAGGGATCACTTCACCTGTGGCTGGCCTGGGGTCAGGATTAGGATTCAGAGTGACCAGGGCACCCTCTCTTCAGGCCCGGGAGCCCATAGGGGCCAGGAAGGATGAACCCCTGGCCTTCCCTCCTCTGTTTCCTGGGCTGTCTTGGGGCCCTTCCCCTCCACCTTGAGCTGCCCTTTGCTCAGGTCGTCATGGCCTTGCCCACCTCCAGAATACCCACCCTGACTCTGGTCCAGCCTGGAAAAGGACAGAGAGGGCCTGCTGTCAGCATGTCATCCCCGTGCCTGGAACCCACGTGACCCCACATCAGGCTGTGGTATAACGTGGGGCTCCCAGCATGTGGCGGGCACTGGCTGAGGGGCAGCTCCTTGCACGCAGTGGGACAGTTAAGCCAGCATCCAGGGAGAGGCTGCTGCTGGCTCAGATGTCTGCAGGGACTGACGTGCTCTGCCAGGAGTAGGGTGGGCTGGTGTGCAGCGTTCTGAATTCAGGAGCTGGGGCAGGATCAGTTAGGGGGTGTATGAGGAAGGGGGGGTGTCTCCTGTCCTTTTGCTGGCTTGGGGTCAGCTTGTCCAGTGGGTGGAGTCAGAGATGGCCAGGCTGGATGGACACTATCTGCTCAATGGCAAGAGCAGTGAGGCTATAATCTAAAGACTGAGCCCTAACTGCAGAATGGGTTTCATGGTCCCCATTTAATAGCTAGAGCAGCAGAAGCAGTCAGCGCAGACCACATCCCATCCAGCAGCAGAAACGGTGAGCTCTCCCCAGCCCTTGCAGCTGGCTCTGTACCCAGTGGTGGGATGAGCAGCTGCCCCTCCGACTCGCAGGGATGTCACTGAGGATGGGAATGAGGGCACCTTTATCCTTCCCCTGACCTCGCTCTGGCCATCTGCGCTGCATTTCAGCCATGAGTCTGGGTCAGATAGGAATCCACCAGAAACAGGCCCCACCCCATGGGCCCCACGCAGGGCTGACCAATGGCCAGGGAAGGAGTGGCAAGGGGAGACCTGCCCTACCCAAGAGTGCAGCTGCTGTGGAATTAGTCCACCCAGGCTGAGCTGGTGGCCTTTGTCTAGGGTAAAGCACATTTAGCAGCAGACACAGCAGGGGAAATAGTTCCTTAAATTATCAGAATTGTGGGCTCTGTGCAGTTCAGAGGGATGCTCCCTGTGTGCTGAGCACAGCTGATGGGCCCTAGGACAGAGGGGACACAGCACTGCCCCAAGGGGAGGTAGGGAGGGAGAGAGAGGCAAACACCTCTCCTGAGCACTTTGACCTTCACCTAGACTGCAGGGCCACCTCTCTCTGTTTCTGAGAGCTAATGGGTAGGGATGTGGAAAACTGGCAAAAATTGCAGCCTCCCCTGCCTTTTATGTCCATGAAATCCACTTAACATATAACTGATCTTATATATTGTACAATCCGGTGACACTTGTTACCTTCTCAATATTGCATAACTGTCGCCACTACCTACTTTCAAAACCATCACCCCGGAGAAGTGCCCAGTGCTTCAAACCAGTCCCTCCCCATGACCCTCCCAGCTCCTGGCACCCTACATCATCCCTATGAATCTATGGTTCTGGAGACCCCACATGAGTGGGTTACAGGACTTATTCCTCTAGCACTGGGAGGTTTATGAATAATGTCATAGGTGACTGGCCCCCTTGCTATGCAGACTGATATTGTGTGAGTCTGAGTCCACACAGTGCTGGGACGAGGGGTCAGAGGCTGAGCTTTCTGTGCTGCTCCGCAGGGACCTCCACTCTCCTGTGAGTGGGGGCCAGGAAGAAGGACACTTGGCCTCCTGTGAGCTGTCACTGCTTTCTGGTCTCAGATCAAGAATCCACAACATGGTGGGGACGTGGCTGTGCCTCTCCCTAGCCATCCTTGCTCCCTGTGGCCACTGTAACAGATCCCCACACCCTGTGGCCAGCAATGTGACTTCCACCTTGTACACGACTACAGGTTGGGAGTTGGTGGGTTCCCCTTTGTCAGTGTTTTAAATTGTCATGGCAATTCAGCACAACCAGCTAGCTGTTGCCATCAATGAGCTGACATTGGTGTGTCATCCTCAGCTCAGCCCATTGTCCCTTGGGCTTCCTCAGCTTCTCCCAGTGTCCTGTCCAGATCCCCTGGCACTCAGTGGTCACATCTCCAGGGCTGTTGTGGGTCCTTGCTGCTGCTGACTTGACAGTCCCCAGGAGGAGCCACACTGGTATCTGGGTTTCCTCATGGTTGCCTGGGGCTACGGAGGTGAAAAGCCCTTCTCACCTTCTCTTGAGAAATGTGAAAGACTAATTCTTCTACGGGTTCATCCAGTAAGCATTTCCTAAATGCCCTTGCTGCTTGTGGGGTCCTAGAGACAACCCAGGTTGGCTCTGATACCTGGAGCCCAGGTGAAGGGCATCCCTCCTGCCACATGCAAACTGGCCAGGTCTGGCTTTGTGGAGGGGTCAGGGCCCAGGTAGGGACAGTGGGGACAAGCTGAGGACAGTGCAAGGTGGCTCCTGCTCTCAGAGAAGGGCAGCGAGATGTGAGCCTCCTTCTGAGGGGCTGCAGTGAGTGGGCTGGACCTCAGCCCCCAGGCAATGGCTCCCCTGAGGGCCTCAGGAACTGAGGAAAGCAGAACAGCAGGGCAGGAGGAGGGGCCCTTAACCTGTGCTGCCCTGTGTGAGCCCGGGCATGTGAATAGCTGCAGCCCTGAGTCTACCTGGCTTCTTCCTGGAGGTCACTGCAGTCCTGAAAGCTCCCTGCCTGAATCTCTTTGTTGTGTGTCTCTGCCCCAGAGCAAGGAAAGGACAGGCAGGCACCATGCCCCTGTCAGACATCAGCTCACCAGTGACTGGGCTGTGGCCCATGAGGGCTCCCCAAGAAGCCAGCAGAGCTCAGGCCTGTGTCCCGTCTCACAGAACCCCTCCAAGGCCTGCACCCAACTTTTGTGAGGAGCAAAGACCTTCCCCAACTCTGAAGAGCCCAGAAGATCTGGGGCCAAGATCCCCCAGCCTCTTCCCACAGCACATAGACACCAATCCTGTACCCACATTGCCCCTGGGTACAATCAGTACCAGATGCTTGCGACCATGTGTCTGATTCAGGGCAAAACAGGCTCCTCAGAACCCACCAAGGAAAAGAATGAAACAAAGCAAAATATAACCAAGGCAGGCCCTTCCCCTAGCTGCTCATGCTGGGGGCTCTGGCCAGGCTCAGGTGCCGGCCCTGGACTGTGTACCTCATGGACTGGTCTGGTCACAGGACGTGGATTTGTAGCCAGGTCCAGGAACTACTTGGATGCAGCAGCAGCTCTCACTTCTATTTCCTGCCTTTTCTGAGCAGAGCCCTACCCTAAGGAGGAGCTGTGGGTGCAGAACGCCTGGCCCCGGCCACCCCTGTAAGGCTGCCCTGACCCTGTGCGCTCAGACATTGCTGCAGGAGCCTGTCCCATGCTGGGCTCAGGCAGGGTATTCAGGCCTCCGCAGCTGACCAAGCAGTCGGCCCCTGAACAGCTGGTGAGATTTGGACAGACTCAGAGCCAAACAGCACCCGGAAGCAGGGTCCTGCTGTGACAGGCAAAGCCCAGCCACACCTGGTCAAGACAGGAACCTGGGCCTGCGAATCCAGTAGCCCTGCCCTGTGGAGGCCAAACAGTTAAAAGGGAAGAAAGGAGGCAGAGAAATCAAGCTGTCAAGTAGTTAATTGACTTTGCCTCAATCAGCCTGATGAATATTCATGAGGTGGCAGGTCCTCCTCAGGGCCCTGTTGTCTGCCATGCTTGTGGTGCCTACGCTGCTCCTCTTCCTCAAAGCTGACATGACATCCTGAGCCTGCCTCCTCCTGCCCGAAGTCAGCCCTGATTGGCTCAGCTGCACACTCAAAAATGCCATAGCAACCCCTGGCTGGTTGCCTAGCAATTCTTCCTTTTCTTTCCTTTTTCCCCTAAAGCCCAAGCCAGTAATCCATAGGCTTAGAGGTGGAAATATATTCGTGCCTTGGTGTGCGTGCATGTGCATGCATACGTGCATGCGTGTGCGTGCAAGAGTGTGCATGTGTGTAGTGTGCAAGAGGCGTGAGTTGGGGCTGTCCCTGCCCCATTGCTGTCCTGGCTCACCTGTGTCGAACAGCACAGGTGAGATGTGAGGCACAGACCCTGGCCAGGCAGGCCATCTAGGGTGTCCACTGCCCTACATGTCAGTCAGGCCCCACAGCCTGAGTTTGCAGGGAGCCTGTCTGCCACCAGCACAAGCACAGGGACCAGGCTCATCCTGAACCCGTCAGGTTTCCTGGGGGAGTGGCTAAGTTGACCTCAACTCCAAGGCCCTGTCCTGCAGGAAGCACAGTGGGGCTGGCTGTGATTCAGGTACAAAGGGCCCAGGGTCCACTCAGGCTGGCTTTAGGAGGGTGACAGAGCTTCCCTGGAGGCCAAGCAGGCCATCAGTCAGTCAGGCCCTACAGTCAGGGTCTGCAGTGCTGGGGACGGATGTGATGGAGGCCAGGTGGCCACAGCCTGGGCAAAGCCCCTGGGAGGCATGGCCAGCCTAGGGGCAGCCTGGAGACCACCTTCTCACTGACCTCGTTGACTGGTCCTGGAGAGACAGTGCTGAGTTAGCCCTGGACCCCCTCATGAGGTGCTCCTAGTGGACACGAAAGAGTCAGACTCTTGGGAGGAGAGTGGTGGTGGCTGGGGATTTCACACAAAGGAATTCAGCAAAGCTGCCCAGGCCTAAGGTGTGAGAGAGCCCAGGCCTGTCCGGCACCCGCTGAGACTGACCCATAGTGGTGCTGGTGGGTTGAGGCCTTGGTCTTTGCATCTCTGGACAGATGTGTCCAGGGGGAGGATGTGGACCCTGTGTGGGGATGTCCGGGATGTGGGTTCCTGTGACCTCTGCCTCGGACAGGTGGGAGGGCACTGTCAGGGCAGACAGCCCATGGCAGGCAGCCAGTGGCAGGTCAGTCCCCAGCAGCCTGGTCTAGAGGTCTGCTGGTCACTGGGAACTCTGGGTGGAAGGCCCAGTTCCAATTTCCAGGAAGATGAAAGAGGATCTTTATTTACTTTGGGTGGGAAGGTACGGGAAAAATGGCAGTAAAAGTTCAAGAGATAATGCTAAGTTTCTTTCACACAGGAATAACAGAAACACGAGGGAGCAGGGCTGGCACTGGAGAACCTGGCTGCTTTAGGGTTGGGGCAGATGGTGTGCACGGGAGGATGAGGGTGTCAGGAGTGGCTACTTATTTTCTGTGGTACTGAACATTGAACCCAGCATGTCATGCATGCTAGGCAAATGACCTACCTCTGAGCCACAGCCCGCAGGAGCACTGTCACCAACACTGCCCTGCTCACTGCCAACCTCCGTCACTGCTACCACAGCTCCCAGCTGTCCTTTCTCTAGTGACCTAGAGCTTCCGGCCCTGCAGGCCTGGCCTCCCAGTCCAGGTTTCACCTTCCAAAAAATGAAGGTGGCATTTCCATAGGCTCCCTGGATGCAGGTGCCTCTGGGTGGCCTGGTACTGTTCCCCCGACAGACTCTGGAGTGTGGCCTGGCCTGGGAGCCACAGCTGACACCACCAACCCCGCCACTGACCCAGACCAAAGCACTTAACTCTTGCGTGTTGACAGCATGTCAGGATCCAGAAGTCTGGTGCATTGGGCCGAAGTCAGCCACTAATATATAAGAAGTTCCATGGGCCCCAGACTAGAAATGACCGCACACCTGCACCTCACTCTAGGCAGTTACATTGCCTTCCCAGACGGAGACATCTCAGGACTGTGCTTCCTGTTGGGGTATATGTATGCTCACCAACTTGCATATGCAAATGTGTTTATGTCTGAGTGTGTGCACGCATGCAAATGCATGTGGAAGTGTGTGTGCCTGTGTGCACGCATGTATGTGAGCATGAACATGTGATTTGTTCCTGTGCATGTGTGTGGGTGCATGCGTGTATGTGTGCATCAGCGTGTGTATGTAAGCATGCCCGGGATGTGCTCCGGTGTGCTGATTGACGGTGGCTGATATGAACACTTCTGACCGGCAGAGGCAGAGTCATCTGTACACCATGCCAAGCTCGCCTCTCTGGTTTCCCTGTTAAACACAGCAAACGTGTGGATCCAATAAAAAGCTACACAGCAACTTAATCTCACATCGATCGTGAGGAAAGGAAAATGAAACCCTGCTCCCTGGGGCACGGGTAGCCTGATCGGCAGTTGTTCTTGATATAGAATGTGGGTAAAAGATGCATTAAATATAAGTGGAGACACAGAGAGGATCAATAACCCCCCACTTCCTCCACACTAATTGAAAACCCAAGTCAAGGTCTGATTAATGTGGAGAGCCTTTGGGGGCAGCAGAGGTTCTGAATTTGTCCCTGTCAGGAGCTTGCCCTCCCAGAGGGCGGTCTGTGCGCTGTCTGGATGTGGTGAGATCTGTGGTAGAGTAGGTGGCAAGGGTATTAGAGGCCAGGCCTGAGGGAAATGGGACCACTCCCAATGCATTATTCAGGGGTAGGCAGCTCTGGGAGAAGGGGTGTGGGCTCCACTGAGCAGGTGGGGTGGGGAGTCTCAGTGACAGCCCCCAGGGCCTTCTCAGAACCTGGGGGATGGGTCTGTTTTGTTTTGTTTTTTTGTTTTTCTTTTTTGAGACAGGGTCTCACTTTGCACTGCAGGCTGACCTGAAACTCACTGTGTAGCCCAGGCTGGCCTTAAAATTGCAGCAATCCTCTAGCATCAGCCTCCCAAGTGCTCAGATTACAGGCATGTGCCACCACATCCAGGTGGGACAGATTTCTTGGCTCACGTGTCAGACCTGGGTGGCACCCAGTGACTCTCCCTGGGGACCACAGTCTGGGAAGGAGCTGGAGAGTGTGGGATGGGCAGAGGCCAGGAATGGGGGTGGGCAACAGGGAGGCAGAGGCAGGGAGGGCAGACCTGGGATAGCTGGTGTCAGAGTGACAAGTGTGGGGGCCAACATAAAATGCACTCCCTTTGTCTTCCTGGAGGCCTGGGGAGCCAACTCCCTGGGACTCCCTGGTCTAGCCCTCCACTCCCCAGGCACCCTGGGCTGGGAGGTCAGCATGTGGGTGTGGTGGTGGGGTCCCCCTACTAGCTCACATGGAGCCCTGGGGCAGAATCTACTCCTGAGCGAGGTGGTCCCGAGGCCCCTTGAGTTAGCCTCAGCTAAGGAGAGGTACCCCAGGCTGGCGAGGCCTGAGACTGGGAGGAGGGGACTAGACAACGGGGCTCCCATGTGTGCTGAGCCAAGCAGGGGCTCCCAGTGGGAGAGGAGGTAGATGAACAGCTGCAGCCTGAGTCTCTCTCCTTTGGGGAGATCAGCAGGCTGTGGGACCCCGGGCAGAGGGATGCCCCAGCCCAAGGGCGGCCCAACAAGGCGATGAAGGGCCAGGCAGTCTCTGGATCCCCCACACTTGGCCTCTGGAATCATGAGAGATCTGCTCTTTCAGTTTAGGGCTCAGAGACGAGGATTTGCTGGTGTGTGGGTGTGTGGTGTGTCATGTGCACACTGTGAAAGCATGTGTGGTATGGGCGTGGTGTGATGTCTGTGTGAGTGCACCTGTCATGGGGTAATGGGGCAGGTTGTGCTGTTTTCTTTCTTTTCTTATTTTAGTTTTTTGAGACAGGGTCTCACTCTGTAGTCCAGGCTGGCCTTGAACTTGCAGCAATCCTCCTGCCACAGCTTCTTTAGTGCTGGGATTACAGGCGTGCACTACCATGGCTGGCTTGTTCTGTTTTCTGCTGTGTGTCCTGACCTGCTCAGGTGTCCCATTTGGGAACTACAGCCCCTCACAGGGCCCAAGTTGAGGTCAGTGATGACGGGGGTTCCATGGTTATAGTAAAGCTTACACTTGGGGGAGTCCCTTCTCCTCACCAGTTTCCTTATTAAGATGTAATGTGTGCACATAAGCTGCATCTGCTCAATGTGTACCCAGGGATCCAGAGGTGGTCCATACCTGGAGGCCATCACCCCAACAACGGAGACTGAGGAACCCTTGCCTGGGGCGCATGTGGGAGCTCATGTCTCTTCTGAGTGGAGCCCTAGGGTGTGGTCCATCAAGCCTGGCCTCTTTCCTCTGGCCCAGGACTTTGAGCTTTGTCCAGGCTAAGGTGCAGCTTGAGGTCTTCCTTTTGTGGCCAAGCACCCCTCTTTTATGCATCCACACTGTGGCATGTTCTCAGGCCCCAGTGGATGGATATGAGGGAGGTCCAGCTTCTCGAAGGAGTACAAAGGTTCTGTGAGCATTTGCTACAGTCTTGTGAAGCAGGAGCTTTCATTTTTCCTCTTATAAATGCTTGGGGGTGGAGAATCTGGTCCCAGCAACTGGTGTATATTTTATTTTTTAGAATTCACATGCCCCAAAATTCACCCTCTTGTGGTGTATAATCCACCCCTGTTAGGATATTCATTAGACTGCAACCATTTCTACTCTGTCACTCCAGAACGTTCTTGTCACTGCAAGGAGACCCTGTCCCAGCCCCTGACAACCAACCCGCCTGCTGTCTGTCTCTATGGCTTTGCCTCTCAGGGCCCATTCACACCGATGGAGTCATCATTATGTGGCCTTTTGTGTCTGGTTTCTTTCACAGAGCACAATATTTTAAGAACTCATTTGTGTTGATCAGTATTTCGCCCCTTTCTTATTGCAGAATAATGTTCTGTGGCATGGAGAAAACAGCCACATTTACAGAAGCTGCCAACACTACCCTGGGGCGTGGCCCGTTTCTCCTGCCCATGGCGGTGTGCAAGGATTTTAGTGCCCTGCAAATTCACCAGCCCTGGTACCTCGAGCCTTGCTCAGTGTTCATGCTTTTAGTGGGAGTGGGGTGCTGCCTGACTGTGGTTTTCTTTTTATTTGTTTGGGGTTTTTTCTGAGGTACTAGGGATTAGAAGCAGGACCTTCACACTGAGTGACATCCCCAGCCCTTTTTTTCCCCTATTTTGAGACAGGATCTCCCCAGGTTGCTACATTTTGCAAGCCTAGCTTTCCAGAGTGCTGAGAGTGCAACAGGCACCACCCCACCATCCTGGTTTTAATTTGCGCTTGCCTGCTGGCTAGTGATGTTGAGTGTCTTTTCTGTGCTTGTTGTCCACACTTGCACATCTCCTTTGTTGAAAGACTGTTTGAGTCTTTGGCCCCTGTTATAATTTGTTAGCTGAATGTTGTGGCCCCTGCCCATAATTCCAGCACTCAGGGAGCCTGAGGCAGGAGGATCACAAGTTTGAGCCCAGGCTGGGCAGCCTAGTGATTTAGGGAGGTCCTGTCTCAAAATAAAAAATAAAAGAAAGGCTGGGATGTAGCTTGGTGCATAGGCCTCAAGTTCAATCCCTAGGACCAAGAACAAGACAAAGCAGAGAAACAAAACGTGATTATTTTTTCAGCTCTGAGCTATATGAATTCCTTGAGTATTGTTTTGGTTTTTTGTTGTTATTGTTGTTTGTTTGATTTTTTTGTTTTGTGTTTTTTGTTTTTTGAGACAGGGTCTTGCTGTGTAGTCCAGGCTGGATTTGAACTTACAGTCCTCCTGCCTCAGACTCCTGATTACAGGTGTGTGCCACCATGGCCAGCATTCCTTGGGTATTGTGTAATGAGCCCTTTGTCAGAATGTGTATTGAGAATACATTCATTTTATGATAGCCTTTTCATTTCTTGAGTAGTTGTCCAGAGCAGAAGTTGTACAGTCTGTTAAAGTCCAACTTATCCGTCATTTCCTCCTGCCTTGTTCCAAACCCAGGGAAATGCTTGGGCTGAGTGTGTTTCAGCTGTGATAGCTCACGGGTGCCCTCACCAGGCAGAGGAAAGTGGCCCTGGAGATGTCCACTGCTAATTCCTGGAGCTCAGGACATGTTCCCTGGCCTGGCAGAGGGGAGCTGAGGTGGCTGACCGGCTGCCTTTTGGACACTGTCCTGGATTACCCTGGGGACCCCAGGTAGTCACGAGAGTCTGCAGGAAGTAGAAGACAGAATCAGGCCTGGCAAGAAAGCCTTGCCACTGCCAGCTGGGAGGAGCAGCCTGGACATGGACCCCCAGGAGGAACATGACCCGGCCCAAATTTTGATACAACCCAGCGAGGCCCATCTCAGACTTCTGGCTTCCAGGCCTGCAAGATAAAAACTGCATATTGCATTGAGCCACCCATCCCAGCAGCAGCTGGAACTCACACCTACCCTGCTCTCATTAGGAAGTTCTTTTCTATCCCAGCTCTGTCACCAACTGGCTTTGGTGAAAGGCTTCTTCTGCATTTGTGGCAATGACATATGGGGTTATCATTTTCTTCCATTTTGTTAATATGATTGATTACATTTACTGGTTCTCAAATGCTCAACTAACTCTACATTCTTGGGATAAATTCCACTTGACTGTGATGTCTTACTCTTTATATCTAAATACAGGTGAGTTTGATCTGCTAATGTAGTCATCTTCTGTAGGCTCCATGCCTGCAGGCATCTGTGGGTTCCACCAACTACAGATCAAAAATATTTTAAACAATGCATCTGTATTGAACATGCAGATAAATTGTTTTCTTGTCACGATCCCTAGAGAGTGCAGTTAACTGTTCACACACCACTGCTTAGTGGCAGGGGTTTAAGTCATTCAAGCATTCTTGACACTGTGCACAAGTCCTGCACAAACCCTCTGCCATTTACATACGTGACTTAACCTGAGGGAGGGGCTGCATTTCATAAAGGATCTTTGCGTGGAGCACCTTCTAAACAAGGACCGAGAGTGTCTCTGAGGGCAGCTGGACACGTTCTTCTCTGCAGCCATTCATCCACTTGCCCAGTTGCCCACCACCCACCTACCCACCTGCCCGGTTGCTCTATCCTCCAGCCTCTGTGTCCATCCACCACCTACCCACTCATCCACCATCTTTCCACCCGTACACTCACCCACCAATCCATCTACCGTCACCTGCCCGCCAACTGTGATCCACTCAAGTGCCCCCAGCACTTGTGCCCTGAACCTGGCATGTGAGTACTTGCTCACTCCCTGGCGGTGAGGTGCTGAAGCTGAGCAGCCCAGTGGTCAGCACATGCGCCCTCACCCAGGAGTGTGGGTGCTCTCCCCAGAGTTTCCTGCTCTTCAAGGGAAGAGTTTGGTGAGGCAATGGGGATGAGGCTTATGCATCAGGACATGAACAGTGATACTTCGGGTCACTTTTGTGTCACCCAAGAGCCATTCCTGGCCTTCTGCACTGCTCTCCGCACCTGCAGTGCCCCTGCTCCAGACCTGCCTGCCCAGAAGCCCAATCATGCAGCAGCGTGTCTCACACTCTAGTGTGTGCACTAGGAGCCTGAGGCCTTGTAAAATGCTGACACGGATTCGGGCTCCAGGGTGGGCCTGAGCTTCTGTTTCTGACAAGCTCACAGGAAGGTTGATGCTGTTTTGGGGAGCCCTGGGCAGGACACCCAGACGCTGCTCCCTTTCATCCCTCACTGGTCTTCCTGGATGAAGTCACAGTTGGCAGGGAGGAGTGTTATCCCCCTGGGCAAATGAGTCTCCCCTGTCCATCCTGACTCTAACCTGAGTATTGTTCTAGGCTTGCTGTCACAAGTGTCAGCTGTCTGACAAACGGCCCCACCGGACAGGCACAGCAGAGCCATTCTGGGGGCTGTGGAGGACCCCTGGCCACTCTGTAGCTGGCACCAGAAGTCAAGTCATCCAGGGCCACTGAAACTCCAGATCCTGTGAGGGGCTACAGCCCCCATCCACAGGCTTGTCTTGTCCAGAGGCCCAGCCGTAGAGACAGGCCCACGTGTCAGTTTGAATCTAGCGTGCAATGAGCCCAGCACTCCCCTGCGGCATGTGCGGGACAGCCCAGGGCAGCCACTCCTGCAGCAGCTGGTGGCCTGGGGAGCCAGGGAGGGTGGACTCTTGTCCATAAGCCCTGGTTGGCTGTCCCCAGGGGATCAGTCTTCCCTTAATCCCTCTTGTGCCCTGGGCAGCATTCTGCCTGGCCCCACCACCACAAATAGCACTGTGCCGGAATCCGAGGCTTTATCTTCCCATATTAATCCAGCTCATAGTGGAATTAATGAGGCCATCCCTTCAGACAAGGGTGTCCAAGGTCGGGGAGGCCAGGGCCAGCTGGGAGGCTCAGAGCTCCGGTTTTTCCTGTAAATAGAGTGGAGGGAAGAGCCCACTTTAGGGGAGCAGGAGGGGCCCTCAAGGGAGCTGGGCATGGAGATTTCTTTGAATGAGGGTGCTGCCTTTGGCCAGGAAAAGACCTGCGGGCGGAACCAAGGCTTGGTTCTGGCTTCAGAGCAAAGGCTTGGGATGGCCTGGGCTGCTGTCGATCCGAAGCCAGGGGGAGCCTGCGGTCTTTCCAGAGCCCGCTCCTCCCAGGGCTTTCAGCCTGCCCTGAGGCCGCAGCAGGGGTGGGCGTGGCTACGAAGGAGGAGCTGGCGCGGATGGGCGGAGCGCCGCTGGTGGGCGGGGCCCCAGGAGAGCGGCCACAGGTCTAAAGGGCTCCAGCCACAGGCGTGGTACGGGTCAACTTGTACTAGCGCGGCGTGAGGGAGGGTCCTATCCAGAGCCTGTTGTCACTGTCCCGGGAGGAGACGCTCTGCAGGGCTTGGTCAGCGGTCTCCTCCAGGCCCTTGGCATGGGTGGAAGGACCCGCGAGGGCCAGGGACCTGGGACGCTGTGGGACAGAGGTGGGGCGAAAGGGTTCCGCCCCGCACCCGCCCTCCTGCCCTTTCCGACCCCGTCCTCCGTCCTCCGCCTCCCGGATCCCTGCCTGCCCAGCCCCAAAGGCATCTGCGTCCTGGGGCAGGGAGAAGAGTCCCAAGCGGAAGGGGAGCTCTGGGCTCCTTGGCCCTCACTTCCTGCGACATCCGGGCGCCTGAGTCTCAGGGTTGCAGGAGCAGACATTTGCTCTTTGACATTTCAGAGGTGCTTTTCGTGGCTTACACGTGTTTATAAACCACCTTCTGTCCCATTTAGAGCAGAGGGCAGGGCTTCATGGACCACGGCTCTCAGGCACAGGCAGCCAGCAAAGAGGGGGGATGGACTGAAGGGGAAGGGGGGCACCCGCCAGGCCAGGGGATACTGGAGACCAGGCCCGATCCGCCCCTCCACGCCTGCTTGATCTTTCAATGCCTGCAAAACCTGATGGGGGTGCCCCTTCCCTCTGCTGGCTGGCCGGGTCCCCTCCCTCTCTCCCCACTCCTACTCTCTCCCTCCCTCCCGCCACTCCTCCCACGTTGGTGGTCCACAGCACAGAGGCATGGGGGGCAGGATGTGCGGGTCCACCCCCTCCCGTTTGTAGGTTTAGGGGAACCCCTGGAGTGACCTGACTCCCCCCTTTGAAGTCGTGAAGGCTTCAAACAAATCCGTCTAGGGCTGTGCCTTTTAGTAGATCTTTTAAAAATAGATCTTCAGGCCGTCCTTGCCACTGCCTTTGATTGTGCTTTGGTTTAGAATCAGGCCCATTAGATGTTGCAGAACTAAGCCTCCTACAGTTCAGGCCCTCTTCCTGGGGACCATCGGTAAGGGCTGCATCTTTAACCATCCAACGCCTCCCAGAGGCTGCCCTCCCCAGCACACTGGCCTTTATTACTGTGTTAATTTGGAAAACAGGTCATTGGAAATTAAATTGCTCAAAATAGGTCACCAATTATAACTCTGCATTCTATTAAAATGAGAGCATCTGAGATCTTTATTAGTTTATTGTAATTAAAGGCAAAATCCTTGCTGTTGAATTATTGCTGGGTGTGTCTCATCACTCCAGTAGCCCCTCCGCTGGGTGTGTAAATGCCTCTGGAGAGATGCTGCTGCCCTGGCTTCTTGGCTCAGAAAATCTGAGAAGCACTCTGGCTGAAGTCTCTGCAGATTTCAAATGGGTAACAGATAAGACAGAATCATCAACAAAAAACAGGAAGAGCTCGCTCTCATCCACCAGCAAGGTGGGATCTGACTAAACAGCCCCCAAAACATGGCCTTTCACAGCAGCACCCGCTGTGACCTTAGTCATGGTCGCGGATGCTCGGAGAAGGCCTTCAGCCTCAGAAGGCAGCCAGGGAGCTTGGGGCAGACATGCCGGCCAGCTGCACCGCGTCTTTGTCCTTACACCTCTCGAATTTACCTACAGGCGCTCAGAGTGGGCTGTTTATCCTCACTGTGCAGGTGAGAGGACTGTAGCACAGAGGCCAAGGAAATTCTCCAGGGCCTCACAGCCGCTGACTATGGAGCTGGATTTCGATTCAGCTGCCTGGCCCCACAGTTGACTCCTCACTGTGGTCCACAAGGATCTTTTCCCCGAAGAACAGGCCCTGGTCACTTCCCAGACAGGGGATGATGTGACCACCAGCTGCTGTCCTCAGTTAGCAGGTGAGAGGGTGATTCTGAGTTACCCTGGGGGAGGCCATTCCTCCCTGTATCCAGCTAGGGCCGCACCTGATAAAGCCCAAGGAGCTGCAGCCCTAGGGTCCTTTGCTAGAACTGCCCCACAGATGGGTTTGCATGGAGCCCTTGGCAGTAGCCAGGCTTGGCAGGTGCTAGTGTGTGCTTCTGGTGTGGGGTTTGTGGCACTCACTCACCCCAAGCCCCCAGCTTGTGGCACAGCATGCAGCCTCCCAGCCTGTTGTCCCAGGCAGGCCTGTCCTCTCAGGCTTGGGGAGCAGCTCTTGTAGTGACTGGAGAGCTCTGTCCCCACCTGACCTGTGGCCAGGGCCTGAGTTTCTGAGTGTCTTTCTGTGAGAGAGACCCTCTGCCCAGGGATGGACACCAAAGAGCCCCGCAAGCAGGAGCCTCTTTGAGAGCCACTTTCTGTCAGACCACAGCTGACACTGGCTATGGTGGACTTCCCTGTGTGTACCCACCACTGCTCAGCATGGTGACCCACAGGCACAAACAGCTTCAGGTGGCAGGTAGACACCATCTCAGGACTCTGGCAATCACTCCTGCAGTCTCAGCTCTGCAAGGGACAAGGATAGGGCAGGGCCTCTTCTTCTGCATCACATCTGTGCTCACCTCAATCCTGTTGCATGCACCTGTGCTGCGCTGTGCGTACAGCAGGGAGAGGTTCACCTCCTTCTGGGTCCGAGATGGTGCAGACCCCCATCTCAATTTACAAAATATAGAAACCTGAAATTAGTGTTTTCAGAAGGAAATAGGCTTTCTTGGAAGATGGTGCTTGCAGGAACTGAACCTGAGGTGTGCCAGGTGTGTGGTGACTACAGGTGGCAGTGGTGGGCCAGGTGAGCCAGACTGGGAGGACTCAGCACAGACCAGCGAGGACAGCAGGCAGCACAGCATTCTGGGAAAGATTTGTCCCAGAGGCTCAGCATAGGATTCCCCAAGTTCCAGGGTCTCCTAAGGGCTGGATTCAGCCCACAGTCAGCCCTGTGTGAGGCACAGGGCCTGGCAGCAGTCAGGGTCTGGCCACCCTTCCTGGTGGGTGTGGCCCAGCCGGAGCGGGGCCTGGGGTACCAGGGCCAAGTCTTACTGCCCTGGGGTTCTGGCCACCTCCCCACCACACAGCCAAGGGTACCAGGCCAGTCAAGGTTGGCGTTGGCCCTGGCGGTGGCCTGTTGTGGTGAGAGCAGGGCTCCTGGTTGGGGACCAGCACCGAGGAAAGGGTTGCTCTCTGCTGAGTGAAATCTCTGTCTGGCAGGGAAGGCTTCACAGGGTCAGAGTGGGCTTGGGAGACTCGCTGACTATGACGATGATGACGGATCAGAGTTGCTGTGTCTGTGGGGGCTACAGCCTGCCTTTCTTCCCCACTGGTGATGGTTGGCCGGCTGTTAGTCCCACCTCAACCTCTGTGATCATCTGTGGCCCAGCACCCCCACCCCCAGTACTTGGGCTTCCCATAAGTAACAGCCCTGAGACTGGGGCATAGGTGAGTGAGTGCCATGTACCCCCTGCTGGGTGGGGCTGGGAGGTCCTGGCCTGGCTGTAGGCCAGAGTGTCCTGAGTGCTGCAGGACAGAGAGGGTTTGGTAAATGAGATCTTGGGTCTGGGGCTCTACGCCCGGGCTTTTACCTAGTGCAAGACAAAGGCGTCTCCCCTGCTGTCTAGGTTCAGGGGTTTGTCTTGGGGCCTTTTCATCAGCAGGGCTTTAAGAGTGAGGCCATCTGGTGCGGGTGGTGTGAGGATCCTGGCAGAAGAAGGGTGCATGCGAGAAGCCGCTCCCGAAAGGCTGAGGGGAGGCGAGGAGCATCTGTGAGGTTTTGCAAACAACGCGTTACACTTGTGCTGAGTGGTGAGCCAGCAGGCTGTGTCCTGGGAGGTGGATGACGCCATTTGTGCGAGGACAGTGACACAGCTGTGCGTGCTCAGACTGGTTGTCGCAGATGCTGGGCACTGAAGCCTTTTCCTCTGCAGCACAAATGTCTCAATTTGCTCCAGTGGAAAATACCGGGACTGGAAATCCAGAAGCAAATGTAGCTCTATGGAGCTGCCAGTTCATTTGCAAAAAGAAAAAATACAGATGCCTTTTTTCAACTTTGGAAGCAGTTTTGTACAGTGAGAATCAGAATGAAGCAGGGTGCTGGGAGGTAGGGAAGGGTGCGGGAGCATGGTGGGCTTTGTGCCCAAGGCAGCTTGGTAGCCCACAGCCACCTGCCTGCCGAGGGGACCCCACACCCTACTCCTGGAAATATCCTAGTGGCCCTTCACTGGCACCATTGTGCGTTCTGGGAACGTGCAGCCAGTACCCAGCCTCTGTGAGTTCTGTCTGAACCCAGGTGGAGTGATGGGGGCTCTGGGGAAGGACAAGGAGCATCCCCAGAAGTCCTTTCCTTCCTGTCTGTATTGGGGTTGCACAGATCTGCCAGTGCCATCTCCTGTCATTCAGGGGTCTCCCACATGCCTACCCCCCAGTCCCAGTTGTAGTTTTTTCTACGTCTAGTGCCCAGACATGGCTCCTTCAACCCTAGATCCTGATGTCCAGCTGGGCCCGCTGGACCTGCCCTCTTGTATTTGTTCAGTGTCCAGTCTGCAAATTCAGGGCAGAAGAGGAGTGGGACAGTCCCCATGCTTGCCATGCCACCAGTCTGAGTGACCTAACCTGGGAGAAGATAGCCAGATGGGCTCACAGAGAGGTGAGTTAGATGGGCACAGGTCTCTGGGGCTGCCCTGAGCAAGAGCTACACACTAGGTAAAACTGGCTCCTAGGCATGGAAGGCAGAAGTCTGAGGTCAAGGGTCACAGATGACACCCTCTCTGAAAGCTGCCTCTTCCTGTTTCTGGTGTCCCTCGACCTATGGTCACATCACTCCAGCCTGCCTTCTTCACAGGGCCATCTTTCTGTGTGTCTCAAATCTCCCATTCCTTACAAGGATGCCAGACCCTGGATTTGAGGCCCATTCCAGTCCGAGTGCCCTTGTCTTAACCAGCGCTATTTGCAAAGACCGTGTTTCCAGGATCGCAAGAACAGGGGTTAGGATGTGGACAAATTTTTCCTGGGACCAAAGGGGTCACTCACTTCCTTCCCTGTGTGTCTAGGGTCTCACGTGCTTCTCCCCTCTATACCTTGAGGGAGCCTCTTATTTTTCAAACGTGCAACACCACATGTAGCTGCCCTTTTGCGTCTGCCTGTTCAAGCTCATTTCTGGTGGGGACCCTTCCTCCTTCACCTTGTTGAGAAGGACGGTCTCTCGGGGGCGGGGCTGGAAGGTCCCCTCTGCTCCCAGCCGAGGCCCTGGGCTCCATTCACTTTCCCATAGTGCTGAGTTGAGCCAGAGACAGATAGGAGCTGAGGAAATGGGTGCTGGCCGCACGCGGGCGTGCTTTCGTGCCCCCGGCCGTGAGAATTCAGGGCACCTGGGAGTCTGAGGGTGGGTACCCAACTCACTTTGTATTTCTTGAACATGAAGTCAGCCGCTCAGACAGAAGTGAGTCATTGGAGCAATTTCTAGGTTGCCGGAGAGCCACCAGGCAAACATACAAGTCAAACATTCATCGATTGCTTGGGTTCATGTCCACCAGATTGTTTATGCATAGGATTTCATGCCAGTGCAGCAAATACGAGCTCAATGGGGCCTTCAAGTGTAGTGCTGGGTTCTGAGCTCCTGGAGACATGCAGGGACGGGGCTGCCTTGTCCTGAGGGGTGATAGACCCGTGAGGCCTTCGGAGCAGAGTGGCTGCAGCCCTCACTCCCTCTGGGTGGCAGCAGCTGAGACCACTGCGTGGCAAACTTGCCTTTTGCACCCACAAGCTTTGTGTTTTAGTCACTTTCTCATCGCGGAGACAAAGCATCTGAAACCTGCACTTAAAGGAGGAGAGGCTTACTTTGGCTCCCAGTTTCAGAAGGGCCAGTTCATGGTCAGTGGCTCAAACACAGCATGGTGGAGAGGCTTTTTGCAGAGGAAAACTGCTCAAATCCCGGGGGCCAGGAATGAGAGAGAGGAGGGAGGAGGCAGGGAGGGAGAAGCACCCCTCCTCTTCCAACCAGGCCCTGTCAGCAGTCAGGACCCTTGGCGTAGCAGCCTCATGACCCAGTCTTCTCCCCGCCTCAGGACATGTATGGCTTTGAGGGGTACTCTAGATCTAAACATCACAGCCTGGGACGTGGAGGCATCGTTTGCTCTTGGCACCCTCAGTTCCCTCATCTGAGATGTGGGGGTGAGGGGTAGCCAAGGCCGTGTCTGGGTGAGGTTGGGTGAGGCCCTACTAATGTCAGCTGCTCTTCTCTCAGTGGCAAGGATTCCCCTTAGTCCTGCCAGGACATCCACAGCTGAGAGTGCTTGGCATTGTAGTCTCTGAGCAGCTTCTGCTTGGAGCTGTGCAGGACCTGCCTCCTGATGCTTCTATGAAACAGGACAAAGCCCAGGAGAGAGCTGCTTCTGGCTGATCTGCAGACCAGATTGAAATCCAGAGAAGAGAGCACAGAGAAGGTCAGGGCTCTTTGGTGTCTTGCCTGGTGGCTTTCCAGGCGGAGACACAGAGGTGAGCCTGGGCAGACCTCAGAATTATGCTGAGCTGAGGAAACAGAGTTTGGAGTTTGGGTTGAGTGGTCATTTAGGACTCCTGGGTGGAGCTGTGTGGTCAACAGCAGGATTTGTGTGAGGCCATCAAGGGTTCTTCATGGAGGGCTGGTGTGCCCACACAGGCCCATCTGTGGGGTCCAGCACAAATGTTTCAGTGTTATATTATCACAATAAAATTAAATGAGAAATTGATATGCTATTCAGAAAAGCTCCTGATATCTGCAAATGAGGAGCACACTTAAATCTGTCATCAAGAAAAACTTCAAAAGGGAAGCTAGCAAATATTTCTAGTGAAATGAAATAAAAACACAACATGTTGGGACCTGTGGGACCCAGGTAAAGCAGTGATCTGAACAGAATGTGCCACAATGAGAGCACAGAGGTCTAAATGTCTGAAATCAATGATTTGTTTCCATCTGAGAGGAAAAGAAAATAAGAACAAAGTAAGCCTAAACCAAGTAGAGGGAAGAGAAAAATTATGATAGGATGTGAAGCCAGGGAAACAGAAAAAAGCAAACAACAGGGAGAATCAAGAAAGCCAAGGTTTAACTCTGGAAAGATTAATAAAATGAGCAAGAGTGAT
Source organism: Dinomys branickii (assembly GCA_004027595.1). Taxonomy (NCBI): domain Eukaryota; kingdom Metazoa; phylum Chordata; class Mammalia; order Rodentia; family Dinomyidae; genus Dinomys; species Dinomys branickii. Next base: position 38,642 of record PVLD010002446.1, on the reverse strand, counting down.
CAAGAACAAATGACAGCTCACATGTTTTCTTCATCAGGAATAACAAGGACATTAAAAAGGCAGTAAGGAGATATTATGAGCAAGTTGAAGCCAATAAATTAGACAACACAGATAAAATGGAAAATCACTTGATAAACAACTCTTGCCAAAATTGACAGCAGAAGAAAACAGAAAGATGAATAGTCCTACGATTACTAAAGGAATTAAGTTCACAAAAGCAAACCAACAAAAAACCTTATCACAGAGACCACGGACCCAGTTGGTTTCACTGTCAAACCCATAAGGAAGAGAGATTGTGGATTATACGTAGACACAGAAAATAGAGACTGCAGGGGCTGGGGATATAGCTCAGTGAAATAAGCGCTTGCCTAGCGCAGGGTCCTGAGTTCGATCCCCAGTACCGCAAAAAAAAAAAAAAAAAAAAAAAAAGAAAATAGAGACTGCAGAAACATGTCTTGTTTTGTGAGGCCGATTTGTTTGTTGGCAAGTATCTAACAACTAGGTCTCTGGGAAAATACAATATTTGTAGTGTTTTCCAGTTTCTGTGATGCAGACTTTTGCATTTTGGCTCCTTGCAGGCAAGCAGCATGATGTCAACATGCGAAGCAGTCAGGGAGAGGTGGCTCCTGAGACCCCTATGGCACCAGAGCCCTCAAATCAAAGCTAACAAAGACATCACAAGTAAACAAAATGACAGACTGTTTCTTATGAACAGATACAGACATTTTTATTAGTAGTAGTATTGTTAAATTAGTGTACTGTATATTGCATATACAGAGCAATAGGTTTCATTGTGGCATTTTTATACATGTATGTGAGAAATTCTTCCCAGCTTGGACAACTTAGTGAGACACTCTCTCAAAATAAAAAATAAAGAAGGGTTGGGATGTAGCTCAGTGCAAAGACCCTTGGTTCAATCTTCATTTTCACAAACAAATGATAGAACTTCAGTAAGTCAAATCCAGCAATACAATAAAAGGATCCTGCCCTACGACAAAGGGATGTTAATCCCTGGAATGCAAGGTTGGATTAATATTTAAAAGCCAATTATGTTACCATACTAACAAAACAAAGAAAAACTAATAGTTTAGATGTCTCCATCTAAAAATGCAGGAGACAAAATGACCTAATTCAACACTCATTTGTGATACAATCTCTCTTCAAATTAGAAGCTTAAGAGATCTTTCTCAATGTGATAAAAGGCAAGTCCTAAAAACCTACAACTTTCTTCCTAAGATTCCAAATCAGGCAGTGACATTTCCCTGATCTTGATTTAGGCAAGGTTCCTGTAGGAAGGATACAAAAAGTATTAACCATTAAAAAAAATCCCCAACATGGTGAACTGGACTTCACCACCACAATTTTCAAAGCTTGTCAGAACTACTTCCGGGAGAATGAAAAGACAAGTCATGTGCTGGGAGAAGGATGCTCAGTCTCTAGATCCAGTGGGGGACTTGTGTCGAGAGCACCTAAATCACTCTGGTAGATCAGAACAGATGGGCAACTCAGTTGAAAATGGACAGGCATTTGTGGTAAAGGCATATTGGTGCTCAGTTACCACATGAGAATCTGCTTGGGACTACTGTCACTAGGAAAAGGTACATCAGTGACAGGGTGCTGTTACACACACATCACAGTGTCTAGGGTGGAAAGGTCTGTCTGTGCCATGCGTGGGAAGTAAGTTCGTTCATTGCTGTTGGGAGTGAGAGGTAATATAATCACTTCGAGAAAATGCTCTTTTTTCTCCCAAAATAAAACATATGCCTCTTCAGTGATCCAGCAGTTCATTCCCAGGTGTTTGGCTAAGAGAAAGTTCAAACATGCATCCACATGAAGACTTGCACGTGGGTGCTTTGCTCATGGGGTGCTCAGACTGGAACCAAAGCCAGCACCCTCTCTCATGGTGAATTCTCCGTAGCACTGCATGTGCACTGGGAACCCTGCTCAGCAAGAGGCAGGAAAGAGTTCTTGACCTGCCACAGCATGTGCCTCCCTTAGACCCAGGCCAGAGGGGAAGCCAGACACTGTGTTATACAGGGTGTAATCACATGTATGAAGCTCTAGAATAGGCAAAGCCAGTCTCTGGCAAAAAATTAAAAAATCAGAGCGTTGCTGCCTGGTATGTGTGTGGGGAGACAGCTAGAAAGCGTGCATAAGTGTGTTTTCTGGGGTGTGACGTGCTGCACATGTGACTAAGAAGTGGTCACATTGGTGCATATGTATGTAAAAGTGCATGACTTGTACCCTCCAGGTCTGAGCAAGACTTGTAAGTAAATCAGTGGGTACAGAGGGGATGCCTGGGAGTGGAGAAACATCCTCTGCTCAGCTGTACAGTGGGCATTCAGCCAACTGCTTTTCGAGGTGCTCATACCCTTCTGCACAGCCATGGGCGAGGGTTCCACTTGCCCCTATGTAGTACCACCAGGCCTTTGCATGCTAGCCATTCTGACACATGTGTAACACACAGCCTTGTTCTGATCTGTGCCTCCCGACTTTGCCAGGGCAGAGGTATGCAAGCTGACAGAGGGGGCTTATGCAGGGAGCAGCTGCTGGTACCTGGGGCTCCTCAGAGGATTCTGCTTCAGCCTAACCCAGCCTGAGGTCCCTCGGCCTTCATGTGCTGAGCTAATCACAACCACACAGAGACTCGCCACAAACTGCTCCAAGTCAAAACTGCAAATTCACTCAAGCAGGGAGTGCAGATTGGATTACAGCTCTTACCCCTCATGGGGTTATGCTCTAGTGTGACTGAGGAGTATAACACAGCGCGATGCTTGCATTAATAACAACACAGTACCCTAAGCGAAGCCCAGGTGGAGAGGTGTGTTTGCACCCCATACCCATGTGGTCTTTTTCTCGGTACTGGGAATTGAACTCAGGACCTTGTGCTTGCCAGACAGGTGCTGTACTGCTGAGCTGCATCCCCAGCAACCTGTGTGGCCTTGAGTGTGTTAATTTAACACTTTGACAGTGGCTTGGAGAACACTCAGATGGCTGCACAGCTCTGTGCCTGCAGTGCTCTGTTCATGCACAGCCTCAGCTCACAGTGGTCTGCTTTGGGAGAGTGGTGCTGTCATAGCGGTGGCATCGGAAGCACTGGCTAGCCAACAATTCACTGTCATCACCCGCCTTTCTCTATCAAGCCAACTGCAATTGGTTCCACCTTGCTGTGCAAACAGACTTAAAAGTTGCTGTTATGACACAAGCTTTTTTCATAACCTTGAATACGGTGATATTAAATAATACTAGGAAAACAGTTACCAAGACTGTGTGCCCAGATTATAGGCAGAAGCAACTGTTATGACATGTGCTCAGAGGCCCAGTACCTTGTCGCTGGGAACTGAGCAATGCCTGCTGCCATTTTTCTTTAAAAGCACGTTTTAGGAGGTGGTAAGGATGGGTGGCACAGTGGCATCCTGTGTACCAACCACCAGCCCTTAGACACCCCAGCACCTCAGGATTTAGCTGTGATAGACACAGGCTGGAGAGATTCAGCAGGGCCCAGGATGAAGCTCTCTGAAATGAGACCTGCAGAATCTCACTACCTGCAGACCATTTCAAACTAGGTTTAGCATTTTTGTGTTTCCAACAGTTGGCTGTAGTGCTGGGGATGGAATGCAGGGCCTGTGCATGCCAGGCAAGTGCTCTGCCCCTGAGCTGCACCCCAGCCCCAGGGGTAGTGTTTTGGCCTGGTGCATCAGGAGAAGTCACTTTAGTTTTCCTGTTGTATATCAATTATCTGTTGCTGCAGAACAAAACTCACCCAAAACTTGCCAGCCTCCCAAAATATACATTTATTATTTTGCAGTTGAGAATCCTGGGTAACTGTTGCTCAGGGTCTCTGCTGGACTCAGCCAGCCAAGGCTCTGGTCCCCTGGGGCTGGGAAGGGATGGGGGTCACTTCCATGGCAGTGGCCTGGAGGGACATGGGTGTTCCCAGGTCTGCTTGAGTGTGCTCACAGCATGGCACTCCCTCCCTGCATGAGCAATCTGTCTTACAGAGGGAGAGGGCACACAGATGCTAACCCTGAAGCTACACACATCTATTTCCTGGAAATGAGTCCTGGCTGCCTATTGGAATCACCCCAGGCTTCTTCAGTGCTGCTTCAGGACCTCAGCCCAGGTGACCCCAAGTCTGCAGTGAGCCAGGGCATCAGCAGCCATCCTGCTGTCTGGAAGGGGCCAGCACCCATGTCATGCACAGGAGGCAGATTTTTCTTGATTTTGTGACTTTAACAAAAATTAATTAAATTGGTGAATTTTTATTTCTAGTTTTCATTTAGGGTTAGGGTTAGGGTTAGGTTTTATTAATTTTGGTCAGAGTAAGGTTTGTACAATTTATCTGAGTTTTACTGAGATTTTGTGAAAAATCGCCCAGCAGGTGATCAATTTGGAGGTCACCTTCTATGATCTCAGTGTCTGTGTCCCTCCCAGGTTAACATGTGAAACCTCACCCACAAGGTTGGAAAGTGAGAGGCTGGAAAGTGGGCTCTTGGGAAGTGAGCAGTCTGAGAATGGAGGCCTGGCCCCCCAAGGGCTCCCTACCCACCGCCTGAGGACAGTGGGCAGGCCCCCTTTGTGAGGAAGTAGGCTCCTCCAGGTGGGCATCTGCCAGGATCGCAATCTGGGGTGTCCTCCAGTCCAGCACTGTGAGCATAAATGCTGTTGTGTGTAAGCCGCCTGCTCTGTGATATTCTGTGATGGCAGCCAGGATGGGCTGACTCCTTTGGCCCCTGAGTAGGCAGGAATCACATCCCTGGGGCTGTGTCGGGCGTCTCACTGAGTCTCTGCCAATTCGTTATTCATGCTCTTGCCAACCTGACCACTGAGCTGTGGTCTCCTTGGCTGAGGTTCCTGTGAACACACATCCCCTCCCAGGACAAGTCCTGAGGGGGTGACAACCAGGGCTCAGTGGCCTTCCTGCCCTGTGGGACAGCTGCTGGGGCCAGTTGGCAGGTTCCAGGGGATTCAGCCCCATGGTGCCACCTTGGAGGAGGCCTCTCCCTGCCTGGGAAAGTTGCCGATGGACACAATACCATCAGTTAATTAGGAACCAAACTTGCCCTAAACTTAAATCAGCAAATTCCACATCAAGTTGACTAATTCAGTGTTGCTGATCTTGAACTTGGAAAATTACTTTACCAAAAGATTTATGCAGCAGCATTTTAATTCACTGTCTATTCACTTAATTAAAGTGTGCCTTTTTGATTCACACTTTTTTTTGGTACCAGGAATCAAGCTCATGACCTCACACTTGCCAGGCAGGTGCTGTGCCACTGAGCTATATCTCCAGTCCTTACTCACACTTTAAAAATATCTTGATTGGGCTTTTTATCAGCAAGCAGATCCTCAGTGTTCATTAGTAAACAGTCGCCTTTTGGCTCTGGCCTGTGCCTGGTTGTGGGAACCAGGCCCAGTTTGGAGGAAAGGCTCCTGGCTACCCTCATCCCCTTCCTGTGGGCCGTGCCCAGCTCTTGCCTTGGCTGCCCTCTGGTGCAGTCTGCTTCCAGGAGTCCTGACCTCAGGCAAGGGGCTGCACCTTCATGGGGTTCCTGCCTCTGCCTCATTCTCAGTGGTTGAGCATCCAGGTGAATGGCCAGGATGCCATAGCATGCACTGCGAGCCCTGAACACAGCCACTTCCCTGGTACCCTCTCCAGCCACGGAAAGAGGACAGGTGGCAGGAGCACTGTCCCTGCCCTCCAGACCAAGGTGTGGGGTGCCCTGCAGGGCATGAAGTGGCACAGAAGTGTGTGTTCTGAGACAAAGGGGCCAGTGTGGGCTGCAACCACAGTGCTGTGAGCAGCACCTGCTTGGCAGCCAAGTGAAAGAAACACGTCTGGGAGCACGTGCAGCCCTTCTGACACAGCCTCACCTTTCCTCTGTCCTCTGCCTCGTGTGTGCTGACACCTGTGTACAAGGAGCTGCCACTTCGCCCTGTACCCAGTGCCATACTCGGCTGCTGTATCAGTCAGGGTTTTACTAGAAAAACAGATAACACAAGATACACAAATGTTTATGAGATCACAAGATTGGCTCATGATGGGCAGCACAGCGCTGGATGAGGAAGCATGCAGAGAGTGTCTGCACACTGGAGCCAAGAGGATTCAGTTGAAGGTCTGGAGCTCACTGCAGTGTCCATTAAAGTCCATATCAGGAGGCCAATGGGTCTGCAATGGAAGGCTGAGGAGTCTATGTCAGAGCTGAAGGATCCAAGGTGGAAGAGTCTGCAGTAGAAGCCAGGAGATGGTGTCCAAGCTGAAGGCAAAGACCAGAGCCCCTCTGAAGAGCAGAAGCCAGGTCACCCTTCCTCATTCCTCTTTTTACCACCCAGGTGATGAGCTGCCCTAGGGCAGGTCCTTTATGTGCAGGGTGTGGAACTGCTGAGCTGACTTAGTTAAGCTACTAAACTTTTCAAGTTGACAGTCAATCAACCGCTATACCTGCCTAGGGCCACGCAGCCCAGCAGAGATGGGGACCAAGGGGAGAAGGTGGGCATCAGCAGAGTCACTGGGCTTGAAGGAACAGCTCTGTCCTACTGTGGCCCCCAGGGTCTCCAGGGTCCCTCTTCCAGGCTGAACCCACTGGGGAGGAGTGGGCGCCCAGGCTTTGCTCAGTTTCAGTGGAGTTTTTATTCAATGCAGTTTATTTTAAAACATTAAAATAAAGGTACAGGCTCACTGCACTGCCCCACAAGGAATCCCAGCTGTCCAGTGGTGGCCAGTATTGCCCAGACAGGGTCACATAGGGCTGATGGCCTCGTATGCTAATGGGTAGCCAGAGTACAGGCAGCAGGCACCCTCACCCCTGGGGTCAGCTGGGACCAAGCCTACCCCCAGGCCCGCCCTTGCTTGGCTTGCTTACCTGGGTGTGTGCCAGCTGGAGATGGGCCCCTTTTTGTGGTAGTAGGCATTGAACCCCAGGTCTTTGCAATGAACTACACCCCGGTCACTCACATATATACAGGGTCTCTCTAAACTGCTCAGGCAGGACCAGAATTCACAGTCCTCCTGCCTTAGCCTCTCAAGTGCTGGGATGACAAGGCAGTGGCCCTGCATCAGCAAGATGGGCCCCTTGACCACATCCTGAGAGTGAGAATCTCCATGGCTTCATGTTTAGTTATGTGCAGTGTCTGAGTTCATGCACACGAGTGGGTGTGTGTGTTGAAGGTGTGAGTGTGCATGCAGGTGAGGATGTGAGCTCTGTGGGTGCCAGTGTGCATGCAGGGCAGTATGTGTGTGTAGAGAGGGTCAGTGTGTATGCACATGAGTTTGTATGGGTGTCAGCGTGCATGCTTGTGTCCTGCACAGTGCCACCTGCCCCTGCATCCTCCGACACCAGGCCAGCAGCACTTCTGCCCTCACAGTGTCTCTTTTAGGCTGGGGATGGCCCCTGAGCAAAAGGGGCTGGATGGGAACAGGCACCAGCCAGCAGAGGCGATAGGCTCCAGTCTTCACAGGGAAGCAAAGCCTGGTGGTTCACACCCCAGGGAACTCCAGCCCGGCTGAGGAAGCACAGACGATAGATGTACAGCCCCTCAAGCCCAGCCCTGTGCCTCAAGGGAAAGACATTCATCACCCACAGTCACATGGCAGAGTCATAAACAGTTAATCTTCAGCAAAGGGCAGAATGAAACATTGCCTGATACCCTTTTTAATAAAGAGAATAAATTAGGCTTAACTACCAGGCACATCTCTAAGTGCCGGTTACCACTTGCCACGCAGTGTGGATTTGCCCTGCAGCCCTCGGGGTGGCCCAGCCGTCTCCAGCTCCAGTGCTGTGACTGCCGTGGGACTGCTGGAGCCTGGAAATGGCGCTTCCTGCGCCGCTGACAGTGCAGGTCCCAGCAGTGGCCACACCATGGCTGGAGGGGCCTGACTTCCCTCGGGTTATTTCTAATCAGAGGTACTTTCCACAGTGCCAGACTTTGTTTCCAACAGACGTCTTAGAGAAGGCGATGCTTGACCCTAGGAAGGAAGGTGTTCCAAGGAAGGCACCTCCTGAAGTTGTGTGCACATGGTCATGTCACCAAGGTAACAGTGGCCTGGGCCACACAGGCCTGCACTAAAGGGCGAGTGTGGAACAAAATAACCTAGCATCCACTTAAAGACAGCCGAGCACCCAGGGCCTGGTATGTATGTGCGCTCTGCTAGGCTGGCTCGTTGATGGCTGGGTGAGCCAGCGCCCAGCTGTACCTTCAATGGGTGACGCTGTTGGAATTTCAGTGGTGATGCACATTTTGCAGGTAATGAAACAACCTCTGGATTCATTTTTTCCAGAGTATAGATGGAGACATTAGAGATGCTAAGAGACCCATAGGTTGGGGCTTGGGGTCCCCCCTTCTTGGCCATCAGAGCTTCTGTGACTGGCAGTGTACCCCCACTTCTGGGGTTGGGGCAGGAAGTCCCCCAAGTTCTGCATCTTGCTACTGGGCATCCACACATCCTGTGTCCCCTGGGAGGACCATGGGTGATGACTCGCCTGTTTGGGAGGGGTGTGGGGGACCCCTCATTTTGCATTTCAATGGGTTTTTATTAATCCACCTGCATATACACAAAAAAATCTCCTTCTGTGCTGTGCAGGGCATAATTTAGGCGGGCTTCAGAAACAAAAGGGGACAAATGTTACTGTTCTTCTCACTCTACAGATGTTTATTCTGCACCCCCTCTATTTCCACTTCTGTCTCATCGGTGACGACATAAATAGAACGTGTCTCCTTGGCGTCTGCGAGAGGCTTTGTTTCCTGGGACAGCAGCCTATTATGATGTCACACAGTGGGACAGTAATGACCCCCCCAGACACACACACACACACACACACACACACACACACACACACCAATGAAAGAAACTGGGTTGTTGTGAGGCTGGGCAGTGAGTGGGCAGAGGAGGGTGTGAGGGAGGAGAGAGGCAGGGTCCTGAGGAGGAAGATTGTGCCCAGGGTGGGCAGCTGCGGGCCACTGGCCACACTGGCAGGTGGTGGAGGGGGTTGGGTTGTGTGTGGGGGGCTGGTGACTGAAGCTCTGGCTTAAAAATGAACAGGGTGGGGGACAGGCAGGAGTCCCTGGCCTCCTGTTGACATCAAGGGGCCAGGGAAGGCACGTAGCTCCACAACTGCCCCTCCCCAGCGTTGTGCCCTGGGAGGTGGCGGCCAGATGCGGTTCTACCACAGCGCCTGGGCACGCAAATGACACTGAGCCTTTGTGAAGACTTTGAGAAGACTCAGTCTATCAGAATGACTCCCTGGGGCAATGCGTTGAAGGAGAAAATCTTATTCTCTTCATGGTGCAGAAAGTGTTTGATAAAATTAAATTTCCACACAGGACATGGGAAAGCCTTGTGGTGCCTTCCAGAAGAGGGGGCATCTTTCTACTTGCAGAAGGGCAACCGTGAGCTTCTCAGATGCCTGGGAGGAGGAGGCGCTTGCTCCCACCCCAGGATCAGCGAGGACAGAGGTGCTGCCACCCAGAAGGGCGAGGCAAAGAGGGGAAACCGGGGGAAGAGGAGAAGAGCGAGTCTGCCTCAGCAGGCAGCAGGCTGTGCAGGGTCCGAAACAGGCTCCAGCACTACCAGGCCAGAGAAACGCTCAGGGTTTCCATATGGCAGACAGTATGGAGTGAGCAGTGATATTTTAATACATGGACAACAAAGAGGAGGACATTAAATTAAGGAACGGCATTTATAATAACCTCAAATGTGAGCTACGGCAGCAAGCACCACATAGTACTGAGAAATTAAAGAAGATCCAAATTTGTGAGGGAGCAATCACAGATTGGAAGAATCAATATGGTGAAGGCGACAATTTTCCCAGGACTTATTTGTAGATTGGAGTCGATACCAGTAAAGTCCCAGTGGGGGAAAGCGTGCATGTGTGAGTCACGGTGGGAGGGAGAGAGATTGATTCTGAAAGCTCATTCTCAAATGGATATGGAAGTGCAGAATTGCTGTGGGCAGCCTGGACAGCTCTGAGGAGCAGGGGAGGCCATCCCACAGGCAGTGAGAAATGGGGTGCGGTGTATGCAGGAGCTGGCTGGGGTGTGTGGGCATCAAAGCAAGCCCTGGGGCCCAGAGTTGTCCATGTGCATGGATAGGCGACCAGAAGCTGGTGCCACAGTCACAGGGCTCAATCAGTCTGTACTGGAGCCTGGAAAGCTGGATGTCCACAGGGAAAAATGTACACTGATGCCACCTCATCACAGATTTGCCCGGTGACTCCAAAGATGACAGGATCCCATGCCCTCCTCTTTCTCCTCCCCTTCTCCCTCATCTCTGCTTTGTGGTACTGGGGATTAAACCTAGGGCTTTCACACAGAGCAACATCCTCAGCCCTTTTTGGTTTTTATTTTGAGACAAGGTCTCACTAAGTCTCACTTGCCAAAGTTGGGCTTGCAGTCCTCCCACCTCAGCCTTTCAGAATTCTAGGATTATAGGCATGTGTCATCATATCTTTCTTCCTTCCTTCCTTCCTTCCTTCCCTCCTTCCCTCCCTCCCTCCCTCCCTCCCGCCTGCCTTCCTTCCCTCCTTCCCTCCCTCCTTCCTTCCTTCCTTTCTTTTTTCTTTCTTCCTCAGCAGCTTTTAGGTCAGTCATAGATTCAGAGCAAGGTTGAGCCGAAGGCACAGAGTTCTCAGGGGCCCCTTCCCTGTCCTCATCCCACAGAGTGGTCCCTTTGCTGCAATCCCTGGGCCTATAGTACACTCACCTCATCACCTAGAGTCCAGCGCACCTGGGCTCCTGCTTGCTGTGGGTCTGACAGATACTTAATAACATGACCCAACACTATAGTGTCATGTGGAGCATCGCTGCTGCCCTGAAGACCTTCGAGTTCTACCTTGTTCTCTCCCCCGCCTCCACCCCTGTATCTCACTGATCTCCTTGCTGTCTGCATAGTATTGCCTCTTCCCAAGTGTCGGAGGGTGCATTTCCTCGAGAGCTCATCTCTTTTGTGCTGAGTGATATTCCACTGGTCCTTTGCCTTCTTGTCCCCAGCAGAACGAGGCACAGGGACTCATGGGTCAGCAGGAGGGGCAGCCCTGTGGTGTCCTGACTCCCACTCCTGTGCTCCATGGCTGCATAGCTTTCCAACCATGGCACGCCCTTGGCCTCAGGCTCGGGGGCTCTTCTCTCCTTCAGACCTGCTTGAAGAGCCATTTTGAGCTGGGGCATCTCCTCTGCATCTCTGTGGACGAGGGTCCTTGGGTGAGTAGCTGGGAAGGTTCTGATGGGGGTGGAAGTGTGTGGGATGCTGAGGCCCCCCTAGGGCCGTGTCCAGTGTGCTCTGGTTGGGTGGGTGATCAACTAACTTCAGCCAAGGAGTGACCTGCTAACCTGGAGACCAGCTGCCTCCCGAAATCTCAGGCAGCTCCAGGGCCAATCCTGCCTCAGCGAAGTCTCCTGCTTGAGCCTCCTCCTTCCCTGCTGTGATGGTTTCTTTCTAAATTTCCAATTACCACCGGCTCCTCCTCATTAGGGACACAGTCCATGTTCATTAAATGTGAAACTAACTTTCCGCCTGTGTGGAGGCCGAGGTGAAGAGGGTAATGACTGAATTTCCTCTGTTTCGGAGACTGTGTCTCCTACCTTGTGGCCCACACAGCTAGAAGCACAGGCGAGTGGTTGGATATTGTGGAGGGCACTGATTTATTGGGGAGGGAGCCGGCCTCAGGGGCGGGGCTCCTCCCAGGCCCAGAGCCTCAGGGAGCCCAGGGGCCACAACTGCTGGTCTCAGCGACTGAGCTCTGTGTCCCATACTGAACAGGGCCAGGTGCAGACAGAGAGCCCTTGGTGCAGGGGGGCTGGGCTCGGCCTGGATCTGAACCAGGAGCCCAGGTCCCTGTGGGTGGACAGTAGCATGGCTCCACACCCTGGCCCTGAGGGGTCTGTGTCCTCCAAGGCCACCAGGTCCTGCCGGCCATTTACCAAGGGGTGAGAAACCTGTCCCACCCAGATGCCATCAGCCCTCTCCCAGGGCTGCACAGGGCCAAGTGCCACCGGAGCTCACAGGACAAAGGACTCTCAGGAAGGCTGGGGAGGTGGCCGGGTGCTCACATAGTGGAGCTGCTCGGGGCTGTGCACTCCTGTGGGCTGACCTTTGAGACAGGGCCGGTGTGGGGACGCCAGGCTGGGCCAGGCTCTAGCAGGCTTGGCCCCCTTGTCTGCTGACCTGCCAGGTGGTGTCACTGAGTGAGGAGGGCTGTGGCTGGTGAGCAGAGCCCTTGGGGAGACAGATGAGGGTTAGGCAGTGAGGATCCAGGCCACACAGGCCTGTGTCCAGAAGCAGACTCCAGGCTTGAGGGGCTGGTGCATGTCCGTCAGGGGTAAGAACCTAGGCCTCCTGCTGTGTCCAGAGTGGGCACTTCCTCAGCCTGCTAAGATCACCCCCAAATCTGGGGAGGGGGAGCTTCATGAGCCTAGCCAGGACCCAGCCAGAGCAGAAAGTGCTGGAATCAGACCAGCCTTGCCTCAGGGGGAGGATGGAGGGAAGTAGGTGGGTGGGCCACCATGTGCTATGGGGCTGCCATGGACTGAATTTTGGTTTCCTGTTCTGAAGACAGCACAGCCTTGCAACAGGATAGGCTGAGGGAGAAGCCGCTGGGCCACAGACAAAGGCCCTACCTGGGCTAGAGGGGCCCAGTAGGAGGTGAAGCCTTATGCAATCTGTCCTGCCCACAGCACCAGCACCCTGTCCACTTGCCTGATCCTGTCCTCACTCTGTCTGGAGCTCACAATTGATTGAGCAAAGAGCCTCTCTCCAGGGCATCCCTGGGGCTCCGCCGCCCTTGGTAGAAAGGGTTTGGACTGGTGGGTTGCTCCCTGCTCCCTGCTGACTGAGGCTTTGGAGGTTGGGCTTATGCGAAACCCCAGGCAGAGCTTGGCTCCAGATCTCAGAATTCATGGGGTGGCACATGCTGGGGACAGCCAGCACCTTCCTGATTGTGGAATCAGGTGCTAAAAATACCTGGGAGGGTGGGAAAGGGGGTGGGCTGCGGAGGTGAAGCATTAGGCTCTTTATCCCCGCATTTTGGGGCAGTGATGATCCCTCCCAGAGACACAGACACATACTTGGCTTAAGGGTGCACTGTGCAATGTTTGGGATATGCTAACAAAATGTTTTTCTGAAATTTAATTTTAGGCATCCCACGTGTTCCTCTGGGACCCTAATAGCAGGGAGCCCTTAGGGACTGATGCCATGTTGGGTGCTTGCTTCGGCAGCACATATACTAAAATTGGAATGATGCCATGTTGGAAAGACCAAGCCACTGCCTCCCTCACAAAGGTGGTGCCTTGAAAGGCAGGTGGGGCAGAGGGATGGGGTGTGGGGCAGGTCCCATTGTTCTGGTGTTGAATCAAGGAGGCGGAAAACATAGAATGAGGTGGGTGGGCTCAGAGGCTTTGGGGCCAGGTCAGACCTTGGAGAGTGGCATCTCAGCTGCACCAGACCTGTGGCCTTCTCTGGACAGCTGCTGACCCACTGTGAAGCACTGGACCCAACCTGCATGTGGGGCCATGATGGCTGGTGGGCTGAGCTGAGGCAGAAACTGTGCTGTGGGTCCCCTGCCTTCTGTGTCCACACTTGGGGCCCTTGCAGGGCTGTGGGGTTGATTAGGGGCTGAGTGTCCACAGCTGCAGCTGGGGCTGCCCTCTCCTCTCGGGTGTGGCTTGCTCCTTTGGCCACTGAGTCACTCACTTGGCAAGAGGCTGTGAGGCCCATAGGGAGGCGCCTGGGGAGACTCCCTGACATCTCTCGGGACCACTTAGCTACCAGCACCAGCTGCATCCTGGAGTTCTTGTGCTGCGTAGCCAGTGTCCTCAGGGCCTCTCAGCATCCCCAGTACATGGCATCGCTCATTGCCCTCAAGCTCCCAGAGAGACTGCTAGGCCATAGAAGCCTGGTAGGGCCGAGGGTCAGAGTCCACGGAGGCACAGAAGCCCCTGGGCCACCTCACCACATGGTCAAGTGTTTTCCCCTGTGAAACTGGCAAGCAAGAAATGCTGAGGTCCACAGCTCACAGGAGTCGGGTGCTTAAGGGCACCATCAGCCTTCCGTGAGCATTTGCCGGGTGCCGTGGCTGGCAGAGGCCCTGAAGGATGGAGGGTGGGTCAGGTGACACAGCCAGCCACCCCACAGTATCCCCTGAAAATGGGTGTGTGCCCTTGTGTCTTGAGGGCTGGGGAGAGATTGATGCAGTGTCTCTGGTGACAGAAAGGAATGTGACAGCACCGCCCCCTGGGGCTGGGTGATTAAGTTCTCAGCTGCCCCTGGCACTGCTGTGTGTCAGGTAACCCAGCACTCTTCATGTCTCCTTCCAACAGCCTGGCATGGTGCCACCATGGGGAGGTCAGGTTGCCCCTGAAGGCGATGGACAGGTGGGAAGCACAGTGAACGACCCTCGTGTGCGCGACCATGCTCACTTTGGCCATGCGTGTGCACATGCAGGTGCAGTTCCTCCATAAAAGATGCACTTGAGGTCACACACCTGGTAGGCAAAAGGTGGCGGCGTCCTGATCCTGGGCTCTCGGGGCAGGTACAGTGAAGTCAGGGATCCCAGGCTGGAGAGTGAGTCTGGTTACTGCGGTGGACGCAGTGTCTCAGCATCTGTGTAACAGCATGAAGGAAAGAAATTCAGAGGAGGATGACGCAGAGGCCCAGTGAGTGAGGAAGGACCGGGAGCCTGGAAGCCAGCAGCCCCTGCAGCTTGGCGGGGCACGACAACACAAGCAGTCCTGTCCAGAGCTGAGCTGGGCCAGGGGCCCACATGGGAAGTCTGGGCCCCAGGACCACAGGATGAGATGCTCTGTATGCGGTGAGTGTTCTGGGAGCAGCAGGAAACTAACACACACACAGAGTGTGCCATATGGCTAAGGTGTGCCCTGCGTCAGAGCACCTGGGCCCCACGGCCGGATGCAGTTGGACTTGTTCACGTTTGCATTTCTGTGGCGTGAGGCTGGACACTGTGCAAGGCCTCCTGGCTTTTGTACTCCTTCCCTCTCAGCTCATTTTTCTAAGAGGTTTGTCATTTATTTTCTGTCAGTGCTGAGGACTGAACCTGGGGTCTTGCGCAGGACAGGCCAGTGCTCTGGCACTCCCTCTGCCTCACACCTGCCCCCACAATGGGTGGCTTTCAGCTGACCGTGTCACCAGCGAGTTCTCAGCATCCACTACCTTTTCACCTTTGCTGTTGTGTGGTGGTTTGAGACATGTCAGCTGTGAGACTTTGTGCAGTTTCTTTTGATTTTATGCACGAAAACTCTGGAACCAAGGAGTGCAGAGCAGCCCAAAGTATTCTTACCTGTGAGGCTTGCAGCCCTTGCATAAGCCTGTGGGGAGCATCTTAAGCCTGGTCAGCCCTGGAGCCAAGTGGTCCTGTGGTCCCAATCCCTCCTCTCGGGCAAGCAGCTCTGCTTCAGAGAGGAAAGGGTGGAAGAGGCGGTTGGCGTGGGGAGCTGTCCTGCAAGGGTGTGGAGTCTTCATGGCTCCTGCCTCCCGACACAGGCAAGTGTGTGCCCCTCACACTGTGCACAAGTGCCCCTGTGTACTCACCTCTGTGCACAAGACAGAACTGAGCACACATGGACACAAGCATGCCCATGAACACACACAAGCACACACAGGCACACATAAATACAGCGTGCACACAAACACCTATGTACACACCTACACATATAAGCATGCACAAGTACACATAGGTACATGCACACAACTATGCACGATTCGCACATGTGCACACAAGTACACAGTACGCAGCCAGGCTTATGCGCACACAGAGGCACACATGCTCATACCTGCAGATACAAGCACACAGAAGCACCACGCACACCCACAGGTACAAACAGTGCGCACACAGCACATCAGCTTAGTCTGCTTTCAGTTGCTCCTTTATCTGGGGATCCCTGACCCTCTGCTGCCTCTCTTCTGTGTTGAGAGGGCAGGCCCAGCACTTGGAGCAAGCCACCCCAGGTGCGTTTCTCCCCAGGTCTCACCTCCTACCCCAGGAAAAGGCCTTAGGCTCATGAGTGCTGTCCTGGTAGATCGGGAGAGGGTGCACTGGGCCACTTCTCCCAGTGTCATGAATGGATGGAGAGAACTGTGGTGGTAAGAAATGATCTCTTGCAAATCCCCCCACCCCTGCCAACGACTAAGCAAGACCCCGCCTGCTAGAAGTCAGCCACTGGTGTGTGTGAGAGTGTATGTGTGTGTGTGTGTGTGTGTGTGTGTGTGTGTGTGTGTTGAGCCAAGATCTCACCCTTGGAACTCACTCTGTGGCCCAGAGTAGCCTCAAATCCTCTTACCTTAATCTCTTGTGCGCTGGGATTACACGTGTGTACCACTGTGACTGGCTTGTCCTGATTATGGTGACCATTCTAGCTGCAGAACCACCAGGAAGACCCCAAAGATCTTTGGATTGAGGGTGGGGCTGGGGACCCCAAGTTGGAAGACAGTTGATCAGCTTAGGGTCTGAGAACATAGATAAAGAGGGACAAGCCCAGTGTTGGTGGGGCCCACAGTAAGGCTGTGTGGGCATGATCACATGTACATGAGTACTATATGGAGTGTTCATACCCATGAGTCAGAACACACAGGTGTACACATTGCACACCGATGTGAAAATGTGTGCCTTTAAGTGTGTACACCAGCACAATAATACACATGTGCAGGAGAGTTTGCATACACAGGCATATGGGTGTGTGTGTACACACTGTACGTGAGCATGTGCATTTCTGCGCACATTTACATGTATGTGAGAGCAGGTGGTACACACAGTGGCCAGGGCAGAGCCAGTTGTGCAGAGGCTGCCCCAGCCCCAGCCCCAGCCAGCGTGGTCTCCCTGTGGACTCTCCTATTAGGTTATGACACCTAAGCTAAGTGCTCCCCAGCCCTGGTGTGAGCTCCTTGCCTTTGATCAGCCTCTGTCCCCATATCCTGGGGAATCTAAGACCCTTTACCCTTCCTCCCAAGCATGGTCCAGCCCCCCTGCCAAGTCACCCTTGAACCACACTCCCTCCCCTTCCTGGGGTTGTGGCTGCCCCCTCTGCCTCAGGGCAAATGGCCACATGTCTGGACATTATGACCTCATGGGGCCAGGCACAGGTCTCTCAGCTGCTCCCACCCTGGGCTGCAGGAGGACAGGGACAGCAGGACTGGGGGTGCCTCCACCAGACACACCGCTCCTACTGGAGAAAGACTGACCTCTGGCCCCAGCCTCCTGGGCACTGCTGTGGTACACAGGAGGGCCATTCCAGATGATGGGTGATTTACAGTTTTCAACTGGCGAAAGTGTCTGCCTCATGTGAGCCTCATGGTTAATTTAACTCTGCAGTGCAAGTGATTATGGAAGGAAATGGCCAGACCATAAATCTGGGACAGAGTTTGATTTGCTTCCAAGTCAGCCTGTTTTATGTCACCTCTGTTACACAAATCCAAGTAGCTGCTTTTCCTATTATCTAACAAACTGAGGCTTCTCAGTCTTGAACATGAGTGTGAGCACACAGCACATAGACAATGCACATACAATGCAACCCATGCCCACATGCTGCATTGTGTTCTAGGTATTCCTGGGCGCACCAAGCAGCCTGTCCTTGTGCGTGCTTCATACCCAAATGGAAGCTGTGGTGAAAACAGACAAATGTTCTGTGCTCAGCACTGCAGCCCTCGATGGCGTCCCACGCTCCCCAGCTGAGCACACCCGGCTCTGCTTCCTATGTGTAGGACAGAGCTGGCAGAAAGCCATTAACACCGAGCAGAGCTACAAATCACTCCCGATGAGCAAACTCCCCACGGTGGCGCTGTTTTATAGATGTCGGCAAGGGTGCAGAGGGCCTCTGGGTGATGGTTGAGAGGCAGCAGCATCCCTGAAACAAAACTGTGTGTGATTTGCTCCTTTTGCTTGGGTTCTGTGGTGGGTGGAATTGTTGCAGTTACTGTTTTTATTATCTGCTGTGGTGTGAAGAGTTGTGTGATGTTATCACACGCAGGCACACAGAGGTCGGTGCATGCAGCTTTCATTAGTGCTAGACAGAAGGTCCCTAACACCTACCCAACCCATTCCTCATGTCCTAAATGCACACTGATCGCCCTTGTCCCTCAGTGCAGGAGCGCTGACCCTGACACCACACCACTGCCAGCCACCAAATGCACTGTGAGGGATGGCAAGTATGTCACAGCTGCCTCTTCCCAGAGAACCAGATCCCCACCCTCACATAGCACCCCATGAAGCCCCAGCAGCTACACAGGGGCTAGCGTATGAGCACAGGTGCCTGCTGTATGCATGTCTGTATGCACATGCACACACTGAGCACACGTGTGTGAGTGCATGTACATGGGGAACACATACACAGCAGGTGTGCACATGTACACAGACATAAATGAGTGTGTGCACACACATGATGTGTGCATGCCTGCATGTGGCATGGACTGGGTACATGTTTGTGTGCACATGAGCTGGCTGGGTTTGTATGTGAGGACTTCCTAAAGGTGACAGAGCCACAGTCTACGACGCTGGGCAGCCCTGACGGTGAGCGGTGGCAGCATTGATGCTGCAGGCATCTGAGCAGGGGGAGGACGGGCAGGTGAGCCGCAGCCCTAAGCCGCAGCACATGTGTGCTGAATAATGCAGTGGCCCAGGGGACTGGTGTCCATAACCTCCCGAGACCTCGCAGGTCTTGCTTTGTGCACACATGTGTATGAGCAGGGGACACACTCTGTCCTCCCACAGATCACTGTGACAAAGATACCAGGTTGGACTGAGCAGCCCAGGCATCTGGAAGAAGGAGCCTCCATGGCATGTTCTGCCCTGTTTGTGTCCCTACACCCTCGAGGGGGAGGCAGATGCTCCCTAGCTGGGTGCTGGCTGCAGGCTGGCCCTCTGTTTAAATACACAGGTTCTGGTTTCCAGAGTTTGGAGCTGGCAAGGGCCAAGAATTGGCCACTAGCAACTCACTGGGGAGGAGTGAGCCCCTCTTCTGGCCACTGACTGCCTGCTTGCCCAGCAGGAGCCGTGTGGGTATGGTAGGCCTGCAGGGCTGTCTGTGTGGTGTACCTGCCTCAGGAAGAGGCCATCAGGCCTGACCTAGAGTTGTGGGGGGCTGTCCAGCTCAAAGCCAGCGGCTGCCCACCTCATCTGTGTCCTGGCCAGGACCTGCTCTGCCACTGTGTTAGCCACCTCCCCTGACCGCCCATCCATTCAAGGTATCCCAGGGTGGGGTGGCACTCACAAATGGGCGCATTTGCACAGGGCAGTACAGACGTGACTGAGGAAGTGTGTCACTGGTTTTGGCAGCTTCTTAAATGAGTTCACATAGATGTCATGTCAACGTGTAGAAAGTGCTTCACAGAGCCAGAGGGACCCTCAAATGCCCGAAGCCTTAACTGACCCATGACCTGAGCTTCAAAAGTCATGGCATCAGTGCTGCCCAAGGCGTCGTGAGAGCTGTGGTCCAGAAGAGGGGGCCTCAAAGCGGCGGGTGTGCTGCTGGAAAGGGCTTGGGAGCGGAAGCTCCTCCCACCAGCTGGGGTACAGCACTGGGCCCAGGCCTTGCAGGGGCTGATGGTGGGTGTTCCCACTGGTCTCTGGCTTCCCCAGGACGGTAGTGTGAGATCACCAGTGTCCAGGAGGCAGCAGGAACTCCTGGCCACAAGGGCCACCAGGCAGCAGTGTCGTCCTCCAGCAGCCTCAGCTGCATATCTGGAGAGGGCAGGAAGTCTGCTGAGGACCAGGGCTTACAGGGACATCAGTGGGATAAGAGCTGTGTGTGGGAAGGGCAGGCCCGAGCCTGCAGCAGTGAGGGCTGAGAGAAGACCTGGGCCAGAGAGTGAGCAAGTCCTGGCAGGCACTTCCCCGGGCAGGCCCCAGTCCCCTCTGGCAAGCTCGGGCAGGGGCCAGCGTGAGCGGAAGTGCTGGGCCTGATGCCACCCAGGGAGCCGAGCCGGCCTCCCCCCCATTCAGGGAGGAGCCAGGTGAGATGGTGGGCTGGCGGCCAGCGCCTCAGTGTGGCCCCCGTGCTGGCCCCTGCTCAGTCTCATCCTTCTCTGCTCCTTAGCAATGGCCTCCCGGCCTCCCAAGGTCTGGGGGGCATGGGAAAGGGCAGAGCTGTGACACTGTCCGGCATGGCCCTCAGTCCTCCAGCACGGCTGAGGCTCTGGCGGTCTTCGTGGATTTGCAGGGAGGGACATGTCCTATGTCACAGAATCTTGACCTTTGGGCCGTTAAGGGCTCGGAGTGGTCCAGGTTCTGGGCAGCAGGCCCCTTTGGGCAATGGCTTATCACTTCACCAGCCTCAGGCCTCTCTGCATCGCCCTCCTGTCTAAGGGCAGCAGGAGAGGCACCAGCAGGAGAGCCCAGGAAGGCAGAGTGGCCCTGTCCTCAGCCTGCTCACTTGCCACAGTCCCTGTACTGGGGCAGCTGAGGGCCCTGTTGACCCAGGGCTCCCATGGCAACCTGAGGGTACCTGCTCTGTGCCCTGCGAGTGGCTCTGCCCTGTGCTGCCACGCCGGGGTGACGGGCCTTTGCTCCCACCTCACCTCGAGGACGATCTGCCACCCAGCCGCTGCGGAAGAGCGGAGCCACTAACGAGGCTGGGTGACGGGCGGCCTGTCTCATTAGTTCTGGTGGGCTAAGGCTGCCTGGGAGGAGCGATCACAAAGATTGCTTTTTAAAAATTACTCTGTTAATTGATATAAAACAAAAAGGATGCAGATTAGTTGCACGCAATTAGCAAATTAATTCTCCGCAATTACAGACTTAATAATGGAGTGGCTCTGCGGTCGCGTGTTGGCCTCTGAAGCTTATTGATTGTGTTTTCTAAGTGAGAGATTTATGGAGAAGGCCTCAGGGATTCTGCAGAGGCGGGGCGGGGCCGGCAGAGCTTCCCCCATGCAGATGCTCCACCCTGTGGCCCAGGGGGAAGGGCACTGCTATGCTTCCAGTTGCGGCGCACCGTTCTGCTGCTTGCCTTGGCTCTCGGCTCTCGGGTTGTTTGGGGACTCTCGCATTTGCTGCTTTGGCTCCTGGTGCTGACCTCGCTGTGTTTGGGGGTCACCTCATGGCTGCCCAGCATCCCTACTCTGGTCAAGGCAGTGGGGCCAGGGAGCCAGGCAGAGTGGTCCCTTGGTATGGAGCACTTGTGTGAGCATTTGTACATGTGACGCGAGCATGAATATTTGTGCATGTGTTTGTGCTCCTTGTGTGCAGACACACACGTACACATTCATGTGTGTCTCTGTGTGTGTGCACAGGGAGACCTGGCTACCCCGGAAGCCTTTCCAGGCAGAGGTCCTGCGTGGACAGGACTTGGACCCAGGCCGAGTGACGAGAGATGTAAATTCTGGCCTCATTTTGCTCCCTGAGATAAGAGTGACGAGGCCTCCCTGGTGGGACTCTGGCCTGACTGTCTAGTGACACTTTGGGCTCGGGGTCAGCCCGCAGGCGTTCCGTGTGTAGCAGTGCAGGCAGGGCAGAGCGCTTCCAGGCCTGCGCCTCTGAGCGTCCTGCTGACACTGTGCAGGATGTTTGCCCCAGCAACATGTGAGGAGGGTCACACAGGCATCAGAGGACAGGGCAGCTGCGATGCCAAGAAGTTCAGGGCCTCCATTCACACAAGCTGGAGTTGCAGGGTGGGCTGCGAGGCACCTAGGCCCCTCCTGTGGAGGTGGAAGCAAGTGCTCTGGGAGATGGAATCGCGCTTGTGGGAGCTTCTGCACTCCCCAGGATGCCAGCTGGGATGGCCGGCTGGACCTCTGTGTGGCAGCTCAGTGTGCCTGGGTGGCTCTACTCTGCTGAGCATGTAGGAGGGTGCACTCACTGAGGACCTGCTTGACACTTTCCGGTAAAGGTCAACCCCCTCGCACCTGAGTCTGGAGGCCCCAGGCCCAGTGTTTGCTGTGGAGAGATGGAGGCTTTCTATATTCCCAGATGGGTGTGTGGGCAGTCACATGAGGTCTGACTGCACAGTGGAATACTACTCACCAGTGAAGAGGCCAAGTGACACCACAGGCCCTGCAGATGAGACCGAGCGGGCTCTAGGTGAAGGGGCCAGGCAGTGCGCTGACTTGAGTTCCAAGACTCAAAGCTCCCCACAGCAGGAAATCAGAGGAGCAGTTTCCGTCTGTCCAGGCTGGGTGGGAAGGAGGATGCAGAGCCTCTAGGGGCCAGAAGTGTGTTCGCTGTGGTCTGGGGTCCCTGGCCTGCTCTGTGATGCTTCACTGTGACTTTTGCTGCCCATGCTGAGTGTGACCTCCCTGTTACAAGCAGGCTGTGTGCACATGGAACCCTAAAGCATCAGCAGCGCTCCGCCAGGCCTCGGTGCCTGTGCTGACTCTGCAGCCTGTTCACAGGTGCTGCCAGTGTCCCCTCCAGCGGGCTCCCCCGTTTACCTCAGAGCCATGGACCTTTCCAGAGAGCCACGGACATTCCTGGAGCACGGTGCCCGAACCTACGCTGACTGGGAACAGAGGCAGCACTTGGCTGGGCTGCACCTTGCTCTGGCTTCCGGAGGGGGTGTACTGACTCTGTGCCCTCACCACTTGCCCAGGATCCTGTCCTTCACACGATTTGTCCTGTGCCCAACTGCACACGATTATTCACCAGCTTTGTGCACTTTCATGGTGAGGTCCCTCTTGGTCTGAACCCCCCGAAATCTCCTGGCCCCCTGTACACCTCACCTTGACACTCCAGGGTCAGCACCTTCCCTGGCTGGGAAAGGCTCCTAGGTACAAGTGAGTAGACTTGTGACCACAGCCCTGGGGGCCACTGTCCTGCTCACTGACAGAGCAGATGAGCTAACAGGGGACCACAGAGTGAGTGTGGCCCTGCAACATCTTGAGTCAGACTTGCCTCCAGAGTCACTCAGGAGCAACTTACTGCTGCATTTGCTGCCCCCGATCTGTGGTACAGTCTAGGGAGACCATGCAGGGGCTGGGGTTGCTGGTACAGCCTCGGGCAGCACTGCCTCCAGCCCTCCCTGCCTCTGTGTGTGCCAGCCAGTCAGACAGAGCTGGGTGCTGGGCACTGCTTACACCTCCTACTGTCACAGGCGCCTGGCTCTAGGTTCTCTGCCCATGAGAATTATCAGGCATCGCCACCTCTGATTGACCACAAGCACATCGTGCCATGGGCCAAGGCAGGCCACGTACCAGCTCACCCACCCCACAGGAAACAGAAAGCAACCCCATCCGCACCATGAATATCTGCATTGGCACAGTGCCCAATTCTGTGGCTACCCGAACAACTTACAGGTTTGGTTACTGTTTTCATTGTGAATCCCGCATCGATGAAATGAGCATGCAGGTAGGGAAGGGGCAGCAGCACTCTTCATTCCCTTGACAATTACGTATTAGCTCCACCACATGCCGGCACGGGGGTGTCGCCACCTGAGAGAGGCGATTTCTTGGCTGTGGGCACAGAGGCACAGCCCTGGGTGTCTGACCAGGGTGGTGTCAAAGGTTCCAGAGCTGAACCAGTAACACTGAACGACTGTCGAAGCCTCAGCTGAGATGAGTGCCTGCCTCCTCTGCTGGAAGGAGCTTCACATCCCCGGCAGGAAACAGCCTCAGTGGAACGACAGCGCTAAACCCTAAGTTACACAGAAGAGTGGCTTGTGGCAAGAGAGCCCCCGTTTCTGTCGAGCTGAGTGCCATCTTGAGGGAATGAAACAGACATTCTAGCTCCAGAAAACCTGCACCCCTCATGGCTTTGCGTAACTCACCCCGTCCATGTTCAGGGGTTTCCTAGGAGGACCCGCCCTACCAGCCCAGCTCAGGGCACTCTCCAAAGTTCTGAGCAACTTCCCAGACTCTCCATCCTCCACCCTGCACTGCCAGGACGGGGTGGGACAGCGCCCTCTCTCAGGGGCTCAACCCTGTAGGCATCCGGTTCTCTAGGAACCACCTGCACGGCCGTCTGCTTGCTCGCTGGCAGGCTTGGGTGGGTGGTAGCTTCCACCGCGCTGAATTCCAAGAACTTGGGGTGGTGTTTTCCCAATAGAATGTGTGTGCTGTGATTTCATTAGTGAAAAGAGAGGTAAGTGAGTAGCAGGCTGAAAGTCAGGATGCTGTGGAACTCTGCCTAATTCTGGGCTACCTGAGAAATGTAACTGAAAATGAAACACCGCAGAAACGGAAACCTCAAGCTTGGCCCACACCCTGTGGAGCACATGCCAGCGGGAGCGATGGCTCAGACTGCTCCATAGGGGAAGTGTGATTACCCCCTGGCATGAGGGTTACAGGAGGAGATTTGCTGTGTGCTGAGAACATAAAATGGCACCTGACCTAGGCTGGGTGCCAGGGAAGGTCTCCAGGGCAGGTGGTATTTGGGCTGATGGTGCAGATGGGGTAGAAGTGGCTGCTGAGGCCTCCAACCCCAGACTTCCAGGATCTCAGCGCCCATCCACTGTGGGGGGAGGGGTGCTCACACTCCTGCAGAGATCTGATCTGCATGCCACAAGGGGAAGCAAAATAAACCACTCAGAAAGTGAAATGTGGCACGTTTTCTCTTATATGAGAGGCCTGAAACAGAAATAACTGAGTAAAGTGAGCGACAGGAACTAGAAGGTAGACCCCTGGAAACGGGAGGGCACTGAGAGACCAAGTCCACTGTGTGTGTATCAGTTCCCCGGCATGAGCGTTGCTATTGTGCATCATTAAAATGCACGGGTAAAGAACAATAGTTTTTAAAACAGTGTCTTGGAAACTGCTGTGAAGTGCCACAACCAGGTCGAATCTAAGAGCCCTTGCTGTGGGCTGTGCTCCCCTCTTGGAGGGCTCACTGCTCCCAAGCCCCAGCTGGTGCCTGTGCTCTTGGTGTCTGTCTGAGGCTGGGAACTGGGGGCTCAGGGGACAGACACTGTGGCCCCCTTGTTGGGCAGGGTGACTCTACAGTGCCACAGCCTTCCTCGTGCTTGCCCATGCCTCTCTGCCCACACCCCACCACTTCCCTAAGATCACACACACACACACACACACACACACACACACAGAGGGCTTGACGTTCTTCTAAGACGCTGGCAGCTCAGCTTCCTGCAGGAGGCAGTGAAGCCCAGAAGCCTCAGCTTTGGCCTCTTCCTGCTCAAGAGCTGCCCTGCCCTCCTGTAAGGGTAGCGCGGCCTGCCCAATTTCCTCCCAAGTTTCCATTTGAAAGACACACTTGGTGCCCTCAAATACTGAAGCCTCATTAACTAGACTCTTATCAGGAAGCAATCTTATGTCTTCAAGTCCCATTATTCCAGTTTAAAAGCCCTGGCCGCTCCAAACAAAAACATCTCAAAGGTGATCATGACACCTCCATTTACTGCTATAAAAGAAAGAAAAGAATGCCCACTGGAAACAGATGTGGAAGTTCACTTGGAAATCTCAGCTCATTCACTATATTAAACTTCTAAATCTACATCTTTCACAATTACTATTTTTTTAAAATAGCTTTATTTTTTTAGGGCAGTTTTAGGCTCACTGGTAATTATTTCTGAAGAGATCTTTGAATGATGGGTGACAGGCATCTCACTCGGACAGAGCAAGACAAAGAAACTGGTTAGGGGATGCTCTCTGGGAATTTGTGAGCAAGCAAAGGGAGGCAAAGTCAGGGCAACTTCTCCAAAGTCTGTGAGTTGTCTCCCCAGCTCCCAGTCTGACGGAAGCCAGCAAGGCCCTGGCCTATCTGAGTCTGCTCCACGCTGGAGTTTGTGGGGATGTCATGGGCTGCAGTTGCTCTGCCTGGTTCTGGCTGCTGAAGGTCCCTTAGCCAAGCTGACTTTGTTGGTCACAGAGGGACTTGGGCTCTTGGCTGTAGGGACACAACTCGTCTTGGTCCTGGCTTCTCAAAGGAAGAGAGGGGTGAGTTCTCAGGGACTTTCACCAATGAGTTGGAAGCCAAAATAGCCCTGGGGTTTGGGTTTGAATTCTAATACAGTAGAGGGAATCAGGTCCATGCATCTTCAAAACTGATCATCATCCACCTTTCCGGTGCCGGGGCCTGCTATGCCAGTGCCCTGAGTGTTAGTGAACACAGCGAGGGGTTGCTTTTCTCTCACAGGCCCTGCCCAAGCCAGAACCTGCTGACCCAGACATTTGTACATGCCAAGCACCAGGAACCCAGGGCTATCCTCTCCCTGGGCCCCTCTGGCCTCTGCAACCTCCTTCCTCCTGGAGTATGCCTTAACACGCCAGGCCACTGGGCCTCATCTGCCCACCCCACAGTCCAGTGTCTCCTTATCAGGAAACCTCTCGGTCTGCTGCACTGTCCCTTGGCCTGAAGCCCCAACTGACCCATAAGGTCATTGTCACTTTAGCATCTGGGAAGGCCCAGAGAGCAGGTCATAAAGAAGCCAGTGTGTCCCAGGCCTGGCTCCTTCAGCCTCTGTGTGTGTGTGTGTGCACGTGCTCGCGATGGGGAATGGAGAAATAGGATGGAAAAATTATATTATATGTTTGCAGATACAGTACAGATTTTCAAAACCATAAATCACACTGAGCACTTTTGCCAGTAAAATTGAAAACGTTGGTGAAATAAATGAATTTATTTAAAGAAATCTATGGCAAAATTGACCTCAAAACACAAAATACAATTACCTTCCATTAAAGAAATAAAATCAGTAATTGAATCTCTCTCTTTTTTCTTCAAAACACACCTTTTTTGATTTAGATTTTATAGGCTAAACCTTCGTCAGGCAAAAATTTTTCAGACTATGTAGGAACAGCAAATAAATATATTCAAAAGTAATTCATAGAAAAATAAAGAAACCATCCAAATAACTTCATGAGGCTGGTGAAATCAAAACAAGATCAAGACTAAAGAAACAGCTAGTAAATTGAGTCCATCAGTGTATAAAAATGATATGTCACAGTGAGGGACACAGAGCCAGTTCAATCTACAAACCTTTCCCTGTAAACATTAGCAACCTGGACGAGGCCGACTCCACGGTCCTCTCAGCAGGGGCAAGAAGATGCAGCCTGCGAAACCCAGGACTCAGCTGTGTCTCGCCCCAGAAAGCCAGGCAGAGTGCAGGAGTGTGGAGCAAGCCCTGCCAGGTGGCCTTGGAACTCGGGGCGTGCTATCATGCAGGTAGAGGTGCTTCTGTTAGACTCCTGCAGTTTGTATTGGAAGCAGCCAGTGATATATGACCAAAAAATGAGGACTAGGAACTAAGGGACAGATAAATGTCCCTATTTTTACAGAAGCACAGGGAAATATGCAGATTAACTACAAGAGTTAATCAGCATTCAGCACAGTTGCTAAGTGTGGAATCCAGGTACAAAATCAATCCCCTACTACACACAAAATAATGCCCAAAGAGTACATAAAACAAGAAAGAAGTTCCACTTGCAATGGGAATTTATAGTTTTGAAGAGCCGTCTCTCTAGGCCCTTCTGAAGGAGGCCTGACCAAGGGACCTGGGGCACCGGGGCTGCGGTGAGACAGCGGTGCACTGATGCTGAAGCCCTCAGCTTCATCTCTGAAGTCGTTGCCTCCCCGCAAGCCCCATGGTACTTCAGCTGGGGGAGTTGAAACTCTGGTTCCATGAGGACGGAATTACCTCACTGCTCCCAGTTCCCCTACAGCCCACACAGGGGGACGGAAGGTGGACACGCGGAGGTGGTGGGGCTCCTGATAGTGAGTTCTTTGGGTTTCTTTGTCTCCTACCACACACTGTAGACGAGACACTGCAGGAAAGAACCAAAAGACTCAAAAGAGCATTACCCAGGGGCACAGGCCACACAAATCCAGAGAGCTTTCCCTCTCCAAAGACCGGAAAAAGGGGGCATTAAAACAGAATGCTTATTTGGCAGTATCCACCCAGCTCCTGCCAGACACCACTGGGAAAACCACACCCTAAGCCCTGAGGCTTCAGGGTGGCCCCCCAGACCCCACAGAGGAAAAGTCACTCTGATTCCCTCTCAGTGGTGTCAGTAGGCTGAGCCAGTGCTGGTTTCTTGTGCCCTGCTTGGCAAGGGCATGTGGGGCCTGACTCCTGCCAAGGGCAGCATCAGAAGGACTTAGGTGGAGCTGAGATCCACAGCCTCCCAGCAGCATATTCAAAGGCTTGTTCCCCAGAGTTCCATAGTGCAAGTGAAGTTCAGCACAAGAAAATCGATCAGCAAAACAGGTTGCATTAATAAAGCAAAGTTTTAAAAAGTCTTCATTATGGCACTTGAGAGAGAAAACATTGACAAACCATCACACCTTTCCATGATAAAATGCTTGGAATGTGAAGCAATGTCCTTGACGTGATAAAGTGCGTTTGTGGAAAGCGCAGAGCTGCTGACATCACACTCGATGGTGAAACAGTGAAGGGTTTCCCAATAGGATCAGGAGCAGCTCGAGGATGCCCATTTTCAGTGCTGATATCTAACATCATACGGGAAATTCCAGCCAGTGCAATGAGACAAGAAAAAGAAATAAGAAGCATTCAAACTGAAAAGGAAAAAACGAAAACCACCTATGTTTACAGATGACAGGATCTCCTACAGGGAAAACCCCAAAGACACTGGAAAAAGAACTGATAGAAGCCATATATTAACTCAGCAAATTTGTAGGGTTTTTTAGCTGGTTTTCTGGGTGTTTCAAATAGTGATAGGACAGACTGGGTGTCGTAAGGAAAGCAGGCTTGTTTGGCACATGGTTTGGGAGGTCCAAGGTTACGGGGTGCGTCTTGTGATGAACTTCTCGCTGGTCAGGTGTTGCGAAGGGAGGGAGGCGGTGTCCTGTGTACCAGGCTGGGAGACTTGAGTTGTTAAGATGGCAATGTTACCCAAAACAGCCCACAGCCAGTGCAACCTCTACCAAAACTCCAAGGACATTTTTGCAGAGAATATAAAGTTGATCCTCAAATTTATATAAAATTGCAAGAACCTTCAAGTAGCCCAAATGATCTTAAGAAAAAATAAAGTTGGGGGACTGTTATTTGTCAATTTCAAGAGGTACTGCAAATCTATAGTCAGCAAAACAGTACAATACCAACATAAAGATGGGTATATGCAGTCTAATTAAATGGAAAGGACTCCAGAGATACACCTACACAGAAGGGGTGATCAAAATACTATACAGTGAATGTTTCAATTTTAAAAATGTATTACAATAAAAGACACATCACCATTAAGCACCCTCAAAACATTCCCCCTCCCTTAGAACACACATGTCCCATCATTTCTTGCCACTTTCTGATGCAGCTCTGGGAAGCCTCTTTCATGAGTGTCAAAAAAATACAGTGAATGCCGAAGCCTAGTGTCACCCAGGGCAAAGGCAGCCCTGTAAAAACATTATGATGTTTCTTCAAACACTTTCTCCACTGGATCTGGTGCTGTGTGACGTTTGGCTCTTTCCCGAAGTCAGATGTTTTGACTAGACATTATGAACCATTTAGGCAATTAAAGACACTCACAAAAGAGCACTCCAGAGCTGCTCCAGAAAGTGCCAAGAACAAGGGGATGTGTTCAAAGAGAAGGGAGCATTTTGAGGGGAGTTAATGGCAATGCACTTTTGCTGCAATAATTAAAAAAAATTTTAAACATTCAGGGTGGTTTCTGATCACACCTCGTGTCTGCAGCCAGTTAATTTCCAACAAAGGGGCTGAGATTATTCCCTGGGGAGTCTTTCTAACAAATTATGTGGGACAACCTGACACATGCAAAAGCTGAGGTAAGACCTCTTACGTCACATAATGTGCAAACATTATGCTTAGCCAGGGATGGTGGCACATGCTTGTAATTCCAGCACGGGGGAGGCTGAGGCAGGAGGATCACCACAAGTTTAATGCTGGCCTGGGCGACATAGTGAATTCAAGGCCAACCTGGACTACATAGTGAGACTGTCTCAAAAGTCAAAATAAAAAAAGTAAGCCTAAATGGTTTAATTAACCTCAATGTAAGAACTAAAACTATAAAACTCTTAGAATAAAAGAGAGGTAAATTTTCCTGAACTTGAATGTGACAATATATTTTCTCTCTCTCGTTTTTTGAGGCAGACTCTCACTATGTAGTTCAGGCTGGCTTTGTGCTCACTATGTAGCTCAGGCTGGCCTCCAATTCACAGTGATCCTCTTGCCTCAGCCTTCAGAGTGCGGGGATTATAGGCATGTGCCTACATGCCTGGCACAATGTGTTCTTAGATAAGACACTCAAAGGAGAACAACAAAAGGGGAAGAAAGAAATTTTTCATTTAATCGAACTTAAAAATATTTTGTGTACCATAGGTCGTTATTAAGAAAGTGAAAAGGACAACCCATAGAGTGGGAGAAAATATTGTCTGATACAAAAAGACAACCCAGTTGAGAATGGACCAAAAACTTAGATAGACACTTTTTCCAAGTAAGACATGTAAGCAGTCAGTGAGTATTTGACAGATGTCCAGGATCACTAGTCATTAGGAAAATACAAATCAAACCACAGAGATCTGCTTCACCACCACCGGAGCGGTGGCTGACAAACTATGGAAAACAGCAAATGAAGCTGAGGGTGTGGAGAGATCATGACGGCTATGTGCCCAGCAGGAATGACCCGGCTACAGTGAAAAGTAGGGTGACTGACTCTTCAATGAGCAGCACACAAAATCCCCATGTGATTCAGTGAGGCCAACTCTAGGCTCACACTGCAGACCGAAAACAGCTCCCAAACACCTGCGGTCTGTGCAGGTGGAGCTTGTTCACAGAGGCAATCTTCCCAGTAGCCAAATGCCACCTGTGACGAATGATGCATTCACACACACAGTGGAGGACTGTTTAGCCAAAAAGGATCTACTAATCCATAGTGCAAAGTGGGTGAAACGAGAAGCCACCCCATGGGAAAGAAGGCGGACACGGATGGTCACACCTTTATGATCCCATTGATACGAAACATCCAGAGTAGACTCACTCGTGAGGCAGCAGACTGGAGGTTGCTGGGGCCCGTGGTAAATGGGGCAGCAACTGCTTAATGGGCGGGGAAGTGTGTGGGGGACAATGAAAGTGTCTTGGACCCAGCTAGAGGGGGTGGTTGCACATCTGAATATACTGAATGTCACTGAAAGGTTCACTTTAAAATGGCTCATTGAACGTTGCTTCACCTCAATGTTAAAAATGGTCTTACTGAAAACAGAAAACTACATATCAAAGTATGTGGGTGGAGCTAAAGTAGTATTTGGAGAGAAATGTATAGCTTTACATTATAGCTTAAAGCAGAAGAGAGAAAATATACCAAATAAACCACCTAAGTTCCTACCTCAAGAGGAGTGAGGGGAGCCCAAAGCAAGACAAGTGAAAGCAAGGCAAGATAAGAGCCGAAGTCAATGCAATCGAAACGCAAAGACAGCACTGAAAATCAATGTAACTACTTGCTGCTTCCTCCAAAAATAAAATAAAATAAAATAAAATGATATAAACTACCATACCACCAGCCATTGCATTCCTGGGTATTCATCCCAGCAAAACGGAATCTTTTGTTTACATAAAATCCTGTGCAATTGCTCACAGCAGCTTGACTTATCATAACTCAGCATATTTGGGAACCTTTATTCTGTCTTCCCTGGGGCGCTTCGGGTAAAGAAGGGGTCTCACTCCCAGCCCAGGAAGAGGCAGTGACAGCCACAGCTCTGGAGATGAGGGGCCCCAAGGGCTGGACAGGTCAGGGCTGGTGTGCTGGCAGCCACACTTGGGGCGTACCAGGCTCCTCCTTGCACCCAAGACAGCACCCTTCCCAGGTGGGGCTGCTCAGAAGTCTACTGGGATGCAAATCGCAGGCCCAGTTACTTCTCCAAATACAGGCCAGCTGGCAGCCACCAAGCCCTACAGGGCACATGGTCCCTGCTATCCCAGAGCTCCAGGTCCTCTGGCAGTTTTGAAGGAAAGCTCCACGTGCATGTCCCGCACTCCTTTCAGAGAGCAGTGTTAGTCACCAGTGCAAATCCCTTTTGCAGAGACCCTGCCTGTTCCGGGTGCACAGTGTGCAGCTTCCTGAAGGCAAGGCTAAGGTACTGCTCCTTAAAACAGACAGACTCATGTGTGAACAGCCTCATGCAGGTCATCAGCTGTCACAGCATGGAGTTCCTTCCACTGGAATCCCTAGAGCAAGGTCCAAGGCCCTGTTCTGCAGATGCTTGCAAGGGAATGGGCTTCTCCCTGGGGCCCCATCCCACCTGGAGACCAGTTCTGTCTGCCTGCAGGAAACACTCAGCTTGAATGTGGGTGGGTGTGAGGAGGCTGACCCAGAAACTGCAGGAGCCTTGCAGAGAGCTGCAGCAGAACCCAGAGCTCTCTGCACTCTCAGGGTGTCTTCTAATGGCCAGAACTCTGAAGGCCGTACTTACAGGAGCTCATGACCCTGCACAGCCCCTGACCCTCGCCTCAGGCAGAGACTCTAGAGCAGACGGAGAGGGCAGGACTGTCCTTCTTGGGCCTCAGGGCACCTACACTCCTACTGAGCTGGAAAACCCTACCTCTCTCCTCCCCCATTACTTCTCCCCACCCCTTGCCCAGGCAACTGCAGAGTGCATTCAGCCACATGGTCTGTGGGTCGGGGACCAAGAGTCGCCAAGGTGTAGTGAGCATCCCCCCAGCCTTCATCAAGAGTTGCTCCTACTCGCCACCCGCTTGGGCATGGACAGAATTCCAGCAGGCATTTCAGAGGGACTTGGTGCCCAACCCGACACCAGTGACCTGAAATGGAATGGCAGAGCCCAGCCAACGGGCCAAGCTCTGGGACCCCATCAGGCTCCACTGTTCACGACCAGAGGCCAGACTGCAGGCCCTGGCTCCCCAGCAGGTGTGACTGCAGGACTGGAGGCGCCAAGGTCGGCCCTGGCCTCCTCGTCAGAGGGTGGCAAAGGCTCTCGGTGCCAGTACAGATCGAGGCTGACGGAGCAATGGCTGGTTAGTGTCTCCGATACTGGATGATAGGGGCTGCTGACTCAGGGACCCGAGAGAGGAAACGGTCACACAGCGCTAGCGCGCAGATTCCTGCACAGGCGCAGCCTCATTGACGGCTGGAGGGAGCCAAGAATTGGTGGAGAGAGCAGCCAGGCTGCTGCTCACAGAACAAAGAGAGCAGCAGGGTTTATTAAGTTTGTGCACTGACTAAAGTCCAGGAATTCCCACTGGTCAACGGCACGGTTCCAAAAGATGTTTCTTCCTGGCACTGACTTGGACCACTGAGTGGACTCGGCAAACTCATCCTGGAAGCTGTTGTACTTTCCTGCACCTGGCACCACCATTATGCACAAGCCCCAGCCCTGTCCTTGGACCCTGTTGAAAGGGGGTAGCAGCCTTCAGCACCCAGAGAAGTTCTGTCGACTCAGCCTCTGCTCCCACACTGTCCCTTCCTAGTAGCTCCTCACAGTTTCCTCAGCTCAGCAGAGAAAGTCTGGCTGTGAGCCCAGGGCCAGCCCTGGCTGCAGGACACCAGCTCTGAGCAAGTCCTGCTCAAGCACGGGTGCAGCTGTGGCATCTGGGGTCCTGTTAGAGGTGCAGGGTGGTGGTTCCCTCATCAGAACCTACACTCTGACAAGCTCTTGGGGGCTCGTGGACACAGTGAGCTAACTCTGCCCTAGGGAGCCCTGGTCTGGGCAAAACTCTGGGCCCATCTGGATACTGTGCAGCTGCCCCAGCCGAGAGCACGCCAGATGCAGTGCTCCAGCCATCTGTGCAGCTCTGAGCTGCAGACACAAGGTCCTCCCCATGGACAAAGGTCTGCCTGCCACCTGGGTGGGGTCCCCGTGCCATGTATGACCACAGCCACGTCACGAACTCATGGGCGGCATTTCTGGGTAACCCTGCGATTACGGCACCGTGCTGCGGCACCTCGGAGCATGGTATGGGCACAGTTTGAAATTTGAGAAAAATCTTCAAATACTTTAGTCTTGATAGGATCTGTTCCCACTGCTGGCATGTGTCTACACCTGTAATCTCAGCTGATAGATTGCTGTGATTTCTCCTCCGTCGCATGTTCTTTGGAGCTCTAACTGTCAGTTGCAGGCTGAGCCGTTACAGAAAGGAGGAGAGAATGATGCCGTGGCCGGGCAACGGGGAGCGGCTGTGCGGAGACCGTGCAGCTCAGAGATGCAGGTGGAGCCCGAGCCTGCAGAGAGCGTCCGTACCGCGTCCCAGCCCGACTTCGGCCCACATTGATGAAGCGCTGCAGTCCGTGGGCATCGCAGCAGCTACCACTGCACATGGGCAGGAGCGTCCAGAGCGACTCACTGCCCCATACACACAGGCTCACTCACATGGGAGACCCTCACTCACATTCGCACATTCACATGTACACACACACATGCTCACCAGTGCACACCCTCTTACACACGCACACACACGCACACACACACCAAGTGCACTCATTCATACACACTCACCCCACAACCTCCCTGGGGTCCCTGGCCTGCCTCGGAACTGGGGTCTGACAAGAGGCCACTGGAGTCTGTGCGGACACATGATCACACTTGCGCTGGGCCCCCGCCCTATGCAGCCTTCCAGCTAGTGCCCTCTGTCCTCTCCCTGCCCCAAAAGCTGGCCCTGGAACCCTCCATCAGGGACTCCATTCCCCACTTCCAGTGTGCCTCCGGGGGTAATGCAGCTGGTCTACCTCGCATCACCTCCCTGGGTCTTGACCACTGTGGTCCACAGTGAGCAGCTCCTCCAGGAGCTGTGGGCTCAGGCCCTGTGCCACCTGCTACCCTATGCACTCAAGGAACGCTGCACTAGGAAGTCAGAGCTCAGATACTGCCAGGCGGGTGCCTGGGCCAACAGAGCTGAGGGGATCGAGGGAGGGCCACACAGCGGTGTCCTTGGCGGTGACTTCCCTTCCTCCCCCCAGCCCAGGAAACATCTCTGTACTTCCATGCCCTGGGCCTGCTCTGGCCACAGCCAACGGGCCAGCAGTGGACTTGCCCCTGCACTGTGACAATGACCACTGAGCCTCTGTCAGGGGTTTGAGCCAAGCAAGCTGGTACTGTCAGCTCCACATGGGCCTGGGGATAGTTCAGCCATGGACTGAAGCAGGATCTGGCCATGGCATTCTGAACCTAAGGGTTGGCAAGGAGACCCCAAACTCTGCCCCTGGGGCACCAGAAACATCTCCACCCTCTCTGATCAGCTACTCTGTGTACGGTCATAAATTTCTCCAGGACTTTCAGAGCCTTGCAGAATTCCTGGGGTTTGCCAAGGGGGGAAAGCACGAGAAGTTTCCAAGTGGGTAATTAGATGCACCCATGCTTGGCAGGGTGGCACACGCGCAGGGACACGTGGATGAGAGGCTGGGGCTCTGTGGGCAGTGAGAGCCACCAGGCTGGGCTGGGATGACCTGGCTGTTACAGCTGCTGAAAGCTCCCTGGGACTTGGCCCCAGCCCCTGCCCAGCAGGCCCCTTCAGGCCCCTCACCACCTGCCAGAAGACACCTCCTTGGCCTGGCAGCCCCCTGCTCTGCCCTTCTCACATACCCCAACTCTCCCTCTCCTGTTGGAACAGAGTGTGCTCTTATTGGGATGGTCATGTGACGTTGCCAGATTATTCCACCAGCTTATTAATCATGATGAAAAATTATTCTAATAACGTTTTCCATGCTATTGATATTCTGAAGACAAGCCATTTAAAGCCCCTGCCCATAGCCCTTCACTTGGTGAGAATCAACCTATTTTTAACAAAGTGTATTGAAATTAAAATCAAATCATTTGCAATATGCTGTGTTTAACAAATATGTCCTCAGAATCACAGCTGAGCCAGGGCTGGGCTGTTGGGAGCGGGCAGGAGCAGTGCTGGAGTGCCCAGAAGGGTCCCCCACCCACCCTGCCCACAGCCTGGGGTCTGGGACCCTCTCCTCAGGGGGGAGCCTACGCCTACACCACAACCTCTGCCTGCTTCCCTCCCCTTCCTTCCCTACCAAGCCTCAGGCTCCTGTGCAGTGACTCAGAGTTTAGACTTCTGGAGGGTTCCTTGCATTGGGAGGGGCTGCTTCCAAGTAACAGAGCTCTTTCTGACCTTGCTGTCCCCATCTGGCTGCTCTCTCCTGAGGTGTCCATGGCCCACCTCTTCTGTGTGATCCAGCAACTCCAGGGAGAGTCCTCTGGCACCTTCAGGGGCCAAACTGCTCCATCCCCTCTTCTGAGCACACCCCATGTGCTGCCATACACAGGCTCACCGCTTGGCCAGATGTGTTTACACAGGTGGCTTCTGCCCAGTCACTCTGTGTGTGTGGCCAGGGCACAGGAATAAGACTGCAGACGGGTCTTGTGGGTGGGAGCGCCTTGGACCTCTCTGACCAGCACCCATGGCTGCCGGGCCAGTGCCTCCTGCTTAGCTTTCACAGAGAAGTGCAAGAGAAACAGCCCAGCAATGGGCTTCCCCACATGGCCCTGTCCCCGAACCGGGTCCCTTTCTGTCTTGGCTGGGATGTTGGGGAGGGACGTCCGGTTTATCAGCCACTCTGTGTCGTGCAGGCACAGAGCTGCCCTGGCTCAGAGCAGCCCCTGGAGGCACCCCCAGCCTGTAACTGAGGATCCATTCCTAGCTGTGAAATGGCAAAAGAGACTCTGCAATGTGCACAAAGGTCCTTGAGGTGTTGGTGAGGGGGGAGGACCTTGATGATCAGGAGACTCCGAGTCATCGTCCTCAGAGGCAGAGCAGGAGGTCAGAGCAGGGCAGTGGAATGAGGAGAGACAGGGAGAGGCTGAGCTGCTGGCTGCAAATGAGGAGGGCAATGCCACTAGGAGCTGGAAAAGGTAGGAAGCCGATCCTGCCAGAGCCTCCTGGACAAACCAGCCCTGTTCACGCCCGGACTTTAGCCAAGGAGCCCATGTGGGATTGAAGATGAGAAATCTGTGCTGCTCCAAGCCCGTCAGTGTGTGGTCATTTGTTACCATAGCAACAGGAGCAGAAGGGATGGTGGACACCTCCTCCAGGTGCAGGAAGGGGAACCAAGGAGTCCTGGGACCCCAAGGTATTGCAGGGTAGCCCTGGTGTTCACCTCCTCTCTCCTGTGTATGAGGCCCCCTGACCTGTGCCCCAGGGACCCCCAGCATGGTACGGTATTTTTCATGCCTTATAATGGCCCCCTCACCCACAGGAAGGAGCTTCTATATTTAAAGCTTCCAGGACTGAAGGGAGAAAGTGGATAGAAAGCTGCCCTGACACATGAACTCCACGTGCCCAGGCTCCCCCCCACCCTGTCTGCAGTGCCCTCCCCAGGCTCTGGCTATGTGGCACGTGGCCTGCAGCACAGCAGAACCTGGAAGATCTGGAGGTTGAATGTCTTGGTTACTTCTTTCTCATTGCTGAGACAAAATACCCAACATCCAAAATGAAGGAAGGAAAGGTTTATTTAGCTTACAGTTTGTGGAGGTTTCAGTCCATACTTGGCTGGTTCTGAGGCAGAGTGGCACATGGCAGAGGGCGACAGTTCCTGGAGGCGGTACACAGCAAAAACAGCAAGAGCAAAAAGGAGGAATGGCAGCCAGCAGCCTCTTTCTCTCCCTTACATATACAAACTATCCGCCCTAGGGTGAGTATAACTCTCACACCCATAATCCCAGCAAACTATCTGCCCTAGGGCAGGTACAGCTCTCACACCCATAATCCCAGCATTGGACCATGGATCAGTCATAAACTCTAAAAGCCACCCCATAACCGCATGAGGATTTGGGGGGACGTGCGGACACAAACCACAACAATGGCTCTGTCAACACTAGAGCAATCACGGGTGACTCGGTTACAAGCCTGCAGCCCAGCACACCAGGCCCACCAGGACTACCAAGACCGTGTGCGGGCTTCCACAGAGCGGAGACAGGAACGGGCTTCATACAGCCGGGTTTTCTGGCTCCTGTAACAAATTATCAAAGGCAGCATCTAAAGCAACTTGACTTTCTGTCTTACAACTTTGTTAGGCGCCGTCTGAAATGACCTTGTTGCTCTAACATCAGGGCGTCACAGAGCTCAAGGCTCTAGAAGAGAATCTGATTCCTGCTTCCTCGGGCTTTGAGGGCAGCCACACCCCTTGGCTCACGGCGCCTCCTCCAAGGACGCAGCGTCCCTCTGCGCATGCTCGTCCTCACAGCTCCCTCAGCTCCAGCCTCTACTTTCAAGGACCCCTGTGACCCTCCTGGGCCGCTCGGATAGTCCCAGAGCATCTCACCATCTGAAGGTCAGTGGTCACCAGTGCGCATTTTCTCTGTCACTGTCACTCCCCGTTGTCATGGAGCCATGCGTCTAGGTGCAAACACCGGACATGGACACCTTTGGAGCCCTCCTAGGACCCTCAAGGGCTGACTATAATTTTGGGGATTTTATTTTTTATTTTTTTATTTTTATTTTTTAATTTTATTTTAAAGACAAAAGAATGGAGGCCTATGAACCAGAAAAGCCATAAACAACACAGAAAATACGAAGTTATACAGAATATAGTAGGGAATTAGCACTGGGTGTTGTATTACATAGTTATCTTCACATTAGTTAACACAAAAACATTAAAGGAAATACCAAATTATAGAGAAGATAGTAGGGAATTTGCACTGGATGCTGTAAAATATAAAGTTATCTTCATTTCTGCTAGTACAAAAACGACTGAGGAAATACAGAATTATAGAGAAGATGGAAGGGAATTAGCTCTGGATGCTGTCCTACATAATGTTACCTTCACCTTTGTTACTCAGGTTACACAGATGATGGCCCTTTTGATCAGTTCGTTTTTTCTCCTCCCTCATCTCCGT